>BHFT01002215.1:67215-179196 GCA_004320025.1 Laticauda laticaudata
GGGGGGGGGGGGGAGCGGGGGAGCTTACTTCTTCACTTTTCTCTCCCAATGTAGCTGCTGCCAATGTCTCAACATAGCATTGCTCCACTCCCAATCATTATCTTCCCTTCCCCTCTTCCCTCAGCTATTGCCCTCAACGCCAAGGATGTCACTTGCGGCCTTGTTCTTTTGACAGCAATAAGATTAGCGAATGTAATGGCTGTTTCTAAAAGGCTTTCATTTTTCAAAACATACCTTTTGCTGTCCTTTAGGAAAATTTAAAAACGATTTATCTATTTTACAGTGGTTAATTATTTAATGTTAACCTTACTTCTAGCTGATATTTTATCTGCTATTGTCATACTTGTTTATCAGATTCATATATTAGTTATTATTTGTATTATTTTATTTTATTAACAACATTTATATGGCCATCCAATTCACAATAACACTGGAGTAATCCCCACTGAGATTTTATCTTGAGATTAAGCTAAAAAATAAGTAAATTGCATCTGGAGGTTATAGTGCTAACTTCCAATTTTTTCAAACATTTACTATTCACCTATAAGGTCAGTGTCTACTGCCCGATCATAATAATAGGAAAAGGCATAAAAGGAACTTCTTTGAATCTCATCTGGTTGATGTAATTTTCCTTGTACAACCTTCAATACTTCAGAATAACATGGTTCAAATCCAGTTTCACCTATCAGAAAAAAGACACTAGTATAAGCATGACATGAATCATAAATTCCAGTTCTTCCCTTAAGAATACTACAGTCTTCATGTAGCCTCATTCCTATTTTTTTTCTTTTATGAATATACTCACAATTTAGTTCATTAAAAAAATAACTTTCCTAGAAATTACCTTCTGTGTTGCCACCATACTGGTATTTTACTCCACCAAAATACCATTCTGCTTCCAGCTGTCGTGGCAGACAAGAACTTCTGTATGTCTGTCCAAATGCTTCAAGAGAGAATATGGAAGAGGAAAAATTATTTATAAACACACACACACATACACACTTTGTTTGGTTTTAATTGCAAAAATATGAACCTGGAAGGGGGGAGGAGTGGAAGTGAAGACTTTACTCATTTTCCTATCGAAGATGCTTTATTCACTAGTGGTTCTTGACTGTTGAAGGGAGCAGGATAATTTGGGCACACTCTGGGGATAATGGAGCAATTTTTAAGTATTTGTGAGTCAAGGATTCGACTCAGGAGTGTTGCTGGATGGAAGAGCAGGCTGCTTGGAATACATGCCTACTTTCCCATTTAAGCTTTTCTCCAGCAACAATAGAGTTGCCAATAAAGTAAAAATCCTGACACAGCTATGGGAGGAGACATTTGTTTTGGAACACCAGCAAACTGAAGATAGCAGCAATACATACAAGAGGAGCTTTCCTTTCCTTCTGAAGGAGGGAATGGTCCAAAACAGAAGACAAGAAATATAAAGAACCATTAAGACAAAGCACAATGTAAAAAAAAAGTGCATGAGTTTGAATGTTGGCTATTAACACAAAATGAAACGTTTCTCCAACACTTAGACGTTCAAAGAAATTACTTGTCTGAGGTTCATTGCTTTTGTATCTCTCTTGAGTCTGGATCAACAACAAAAACAAATTGCTGAATTGACACAAGATACTCTAATATGCACATAGAATAGTAATTTTGTTTGACTATACCTTCCAAATTCAAAGCTCCTAATGTTGCCAACCGAGCAGCTTTCAGTCCAAGTCCCAAATAGCTATAAGGGAAGATAAGCAACACTTAATTAATAACCAAGACAATGTATCAACGTTTTACAAATTTGGAAATATATCAAATAATTTTTTTATTGCTTTCTAAGACCTCAGTGCCAAAATAACAGCATATGGCTCTTTTATAATAATGTACAAGTTATTGTGTATAATTTGAAAAAGAAGATAATTTACCTAAAATCAAATAATTCTGATAACAAGTAAAAATTTGGACTTAGAACCTGAATTATACAAACGATTTAGGCGAACATTCCAGGCACAAAGCAAACATACCTTAGAATTAATCATTTGTGTTTTATTTTCTCACTTACCTATGTGTGTAGAGTTTATAAGTGCTGTTGAACATTTGAAATGAGGTAAGAAAGTCCACTGGAGTTTCTGTTAAGGTTTCCTAAAAAGAATGAGAATGAAAAGTTCAGGAATTGTTATTTCAGGGATATTTTTTTAGTATATACTGATCAGGCACTACTAGATGAATGATACCTTTCAACATTTAGTAAAATTGATTTCAACAAATTCTTTAGTATTGCAAAAATTATGTTTTTGTATGATTTATATAATTCCGATATCTACTGCACAATGAAAAGATTAGAGATTTGTAGATTCTCCAGCTTCATATACTACATTTTTATTGACCTACAAGTTCCCAAACATATCCTTCAGAGATATACTGATAGGAACACCTTGTATCAAATGTAACTTTTTTTCTTTATTCTCTCCCTGGCTTCCAAACAATTTGACTTCCTAACTATTATTATAAATTATTCTAATTAGCTGTGTATATATGTGTGTTGTCTGTGTCTCTATGCATGTGTGTATAGGTCTGGGCTTATAAACAATTAAAACTATATAAAACAACCAAATAACGTGAAGAATTTTAAAAATGTTTATCATGGTGGTTTTTGTATTATTTTTACTAATACAAAAACGTATTAAAACCACTATAAAAATTCATGAAATTCACAGCTGAGATAATCACATCTACCAATGTGATATCAACGGACAGTGCCAGTTCCATCCCAGTTCCCATGCTTATTGACAGAACCATGTTTTCAGGGTCTTTAGAAAAATCAGCAGGATCAAAGCCAATCTGATCTCTGGCAGGAGCCATGGCACAAAAAGCTTTCCTTCTTGGTCCTGCCAGATGACACTCCTGGCCAATGGGATCTGCAAGATGCCCTCCACCCACCAGATCTGATATGAGTAATATATGTGATTGGGGAAATGATGACCCTCAAACAATGACCAAAGAATCTTTCCTCATAATAACTACAAAAAAATAGAAGCTGGTAAAAAAGGCCAAGATGCAGCAGCAACCCCAAGATCTAAGTCAGGACCCTTTTTCTAGATGTGTGTACAGCTCTTGTAAAGGAGGTAAGCCTTTGAATACATGGACATAGCCATCTTTGAATCTTTTTGCAGGTACCTCAGGAGAAAAAGATTGGCTAGTAATTAGATATTTTTCCAATTGGATAGGGGAAGGACCAGACATTTTTAGTCCTCTAGATTCTATTTTTTATGTCATGGTTAACACAAATTGAAATGCATATTCACTGTTTGTGTAGTTGTTTACAGATTCAACATGTGAGGACGGTGAATATCGCAGAACAGTTTGGATACCTTTACAGTTAGGACTTTGTAATATCTCTTTGGGTAAAAACAATAGTTTCCAAACATTTCCTGTAGTCAAATAAGAGTTCTTCTAATTTTGCTTTTGGATTTCTTTTCCATTCTATCTTTGGGAAATTTTTTAGTTAAGAAATATTGCATGTGTGAGATTTGAAAGATTTTAAGGATAATTAATTCTGATAATGGAAAGGCCAATCCAAACCCTAAGTGTTAATATTGTGGAATATTGTGGAATATTTTGAAGACATGTTGCTACTTAGCCAATTTCATTCTTCCATTCACTTGCACAATGTTTCATGTGGCCACAACAAATCCAGAAAGTAATAGAGGCACCTATGTGTTTCACTTCACCCTTTTTTCTCCAAATAGATTTCCAAACGTGGTTATGGTCAAATATTTGAAATTTTGTTTCACTAATCCAAAGAACTCTGTTGCAGATTGTTTCAAGTCACCTTGATATGGTCTAGACCAGGGGTTGCCAACCTTTTGGACCTCAGGGACCACCAAACTCATAATTTTAGATCCCAGGAACCACTAACTGATTCTGTGGGCATGGCCTAATTTATGGGTGTGGCTTGGTGGTCATGTGACTAGCTGAGCATGGCTTGTGTGTAAACATAAATATTTATATAAATATTGATTTTTTTAATAAAAAAGAGCAACTTTTACCCAAAATCAGGCAAAGCAGGCAGATTGAGTTGCTCACAGAATCAGATTCATTCAGAGATCTGCCATTGGCTAGCTCAGTCTGTCACATAAAATTTGCTTGCAAGCAAACTCACAAAATTAACTCATAACACACCATGCATGTAAATATTTAATTTTTTATAAAAAAGAGCAATTTTTACCGAAAATCAGGCAAAACAGGCAGATTGAGTTGCTCACAGAATCATTCAATGATCTATCTATCTGCCATCGGCTAGCTCAGTCTCTCAAATTTGCTTGCCATGAGCCTGCACTGAATTTGTTTGCAAGCTAACCTTCAGTCCTAAGGGAGGTTTGGCTGTGCTGAGCCGAAGATCTAAAGACTAGCTAGAAAGCAAGAAATCCAACCATTTCCTGCTTTCTAGCTAATCTAAATCACCCGGCACAGCAGAACCGATGATGGTCGGAAAAGGGGAAAAATAGCAATTTAGCAGGGAAGTTTGCCAGGTAAGGAGTGGGCGGGAGGGTTCCTGTAGGCCATGTGGGCGGCACAGCCTTGTGTTTCTGCGCAGCCTGGATTAATTGCTTTGTGAGGGTGCTCTGGAGGTGAGATTTCTCTGCGGCCCACCAAAATTTTCTCACGGCCCACCAGTTGGCGACTGCTGGTCTAGACCAGCCTTTCTCAACTTTTTTTAACCTGGAGGAATCCTTGAAATAATTGAACTATATAAAAATCTGCAGCTTACATTGTGCAACATGAAAAGTTAAAACATTTTCTTCAACCACAATAATTTAGAGAACCTCTGGTGACCTTGTGTGGAATCCTAGAGTTGTCCAGAACTACTGTTGAGAAGGCTTTCCAGATGGGGACAGAAAGTCTGGCAATACTCATATGAGATCATATTCATATAAGCTATGCTGTTTTGTAGACAGCCACTGAAGTATTAGCTGACATTTTCAGCAGGTTTCGTGCAGTCTCCTTCAAGGTCTGCAAAATTTTTGTAGATCCAGCAGATTTTTTTTTCTTGTCTTCAAGTTCTATGTAGCTTTCATTTCTCAGCAGTTTCTCACAGTTGAAACTGCTAATTGACAACATTCAGAGGTATTTTTTTTTCCGATAGTCTTTGTGTTGAAACTGAATTATCTTCATTTCAAATTCTAAGACAGCTGCTTAAAGGGCCCCATCGTTGAAAATAGATAGAACCTGACACTCATAACCAGAGAGATAAGAAAGGTAAAAGCAGTTGTTCATTCCCAAATCTGGCTAATTGACAATTGCCTTTTGGGGCCTCTAACAACTTTAGATTTAAAAAAAAAACACTGCTCGACTTAAATGTATTTTTACTACTACAAGAAAACAATTACTGTTTTCTTATTTGGAATTTGTATGCAAATTCGCATGGAGTAAATGAACATTTAAATATGCAGAAACGCTGGATATAACTTTATATTATGTAGAGGTTGGGCCAGCTTCTATTCATTTAAGGATTCATGGAAATTGGAAATCTGAAGAGCAGTAGCTACATGACACAAAACAACCATTTTATTTCAAGGTACTCTTCAAGTTACAGTATGACCATAACAAAGCCTGTTCATTAGGGCCATAAGTTGTAAGAATCATAAAACAGGTTTGGCCACAAACCTTGTTTTTTGCAGTGGTTAAACATGGCGGTCATAAAACAAATGCCACTGTCATTAAGTGAAAGCTCTGTTTTGCCAATAACTAGAAGTACCTACCAGTTTTCAGCAAAACCAAAATAAAATGCAGTTATGTGACTGCAGAACACAAACAACTATAAATGCAGCCATATTGCCAAGTACCCAAAGTATAGTCATGTGAATGCAGACCCCCCTGACTGTTGGAAGATCATATCTGAGTGGTAAATTCCCCTAAATTCAGGTATATTATAACTTTGAACAATCACTGAAAGACTGGTTGTAAATTGAGAACTATCTGTATTTTGGTAGTGTGTTAATCCAGCCATTGTTTACATACCATGTTTTATAACTGAGTATGTTCATGAGCCAAAACAATATTCAATAAGCCAAAAACACTTTAGTGTCCTGAGTGAAAGCCATGTAGTTTCCTTTCAATGAATTTTGAACATGATACAAAAGAGTATTTGGGTTATCTAAAGTATAGCATTAGAAAGGCATTTGTTCTGTTAAGGAAGATATCAAGGCTGAAAGTGACAATGGACATAAAGATTATTCAAAATATGGAACCTGCAATAGATCCAGCTATTCTATCTCCTCACCTCCAGCTGTGGCAGGAAAGTTATTTGAGTTGAAGCTCCTCCCAGGTCCAGAGTTCCAACTGTCTGCTGCTCTTGGCCATACAACTGCCCTGCAGATAACATTGCAGAAATTCAAACAGTACCTATATACAGCAAACAACAACAACTGTGTTCTGGGAGATTTTTAGCAAGTCAGAACAAACATAACAGATGACTCTCCTACTATTAATAGGCTTCCTATTTAATTTTTGTGGATTCTATCTATTAAAATAGAAATATGCCACAGTAAATACCTGTCAAAAAATTCACAGTGATCCAAGCTAAAATACCTGCAAGAGAAAGAAAAAGCTATTGAAAAATCCATCTATCTGGAGATTACGAACACAAACTACAAAGGATTATTTCACATACTGCATTTCTGCTGATCATTAATTATTAGTACTTTTCCAAGCAGAATGTCCTTTCATTCATTGTTTGGCTTCTCAATTTTTTTCACCAATTGGTGGGTGAGATGAGAAGATATTCTCTTAACTTTCATTACTGTTTCTCCATCTAAAATTTACTCAGTCTCTTTTCTTTGTTCCAGTTCTTGTACTTTCCCATCAGGTTTCTTAACATACTGTAAACCTTGCAGATTTATTGCATAATTTTACTGAAACCAACTTCAAATGACATTTTTAACTAATTGTCAATCTAGGTCAGTTTACTCAGCTAAATAAATGTCTGGATTAAGGACATTTAGCTGAACTAATCTTAGATGAATATGTGATACTGAATTAAAAAGTAAACCCAATTCATACTGTGGTTATGAAGTAATTCTCCATATAATTTGATGAGGCCAAATTGTTTAGCTAACTAGGTTCAAGTGGTTAAGGTTTCTTTGGGAGAAAGTTTTGTTCTGACTGTCTTGAAAAGAAGTAATAGTGTGATCCTTCAAAAAAAAATCTCAGTATGTTCATATTAGATTGATAACTTCTGTCCAGTTTCCAATCTTTCTTTTTGAGAAAGCTGGTGGAAAAGGAGGTGCATGCGTATGGGTAGAAACTGCATTGCTTGCTCAAATGGATGATCTGCATCCATTAGACCTTTAAAGGCATTTTATACAATTGATAATGAGGTAGGGTAGAATAGAATAGAATATTGGCCAATTTGATTGGACACACAAGGAATTTGTCTTGGTGTAAATACTCTCAGTATACATAAAAGATGCATTCGTCAGGAGTCGAGAATCATAAGGTACGACACTTAATGATAGGTTGGAGGTGGATGGCACTGCTTTTACACTTCTAAATGAAAGGTTCCAATCCATGATGCTGGAGAATGAGCAGTAAGGTACCATACTTTTTTTGGAGCAGGCAACATTAAATCATGTTCCTATCACTTCTAGACTGGAGGTATATGTGGGTAGGTGTATCTTTGTTTATTTATTTATTATGCCTCCCATCTCATTGATGCATAATTCTGGGTTGTTTACAATACGATAAAAAGTTTTTAAAAGGTAATTCAAAACAACTGATTAGAAGAATTAAATGGACTTGCATGGTGCATGGACTTAACATTCTATTGTCCTTGAAAGCTATGCTGTAACTGGAATTATTTTGAATGTAGCAATCTGCTACATTCAAAATATTGGTATTTGAGAGCTGTTGTAATTATATAATACTGGTTAGTAGTAGGTTCTCAAGTAAAGGACTGCAGAAAAAACAATTACTATCAATCTGCCTTCAATCGAGGACCTGTACACTGCATGAGTCAAAAAGAGGGCTGGACCCCTCACATCCCAGACAAACTGTTTCAATTCCTTCCCTCACAACGACACTATAGAGCATTGCACACCAGAACAACTAGACACAAAAACAGTTTTTTCCCCAAAAGCCATCACTCTGCTAAATAAATAATTCCGTTTATGTTTACGGTTCAACTATTTACAGTCTGCACTACTATTACTGTTAATCTTCTCATCACTCCTTGTCACCCATCCCTTCCCACTTGTGACTGTATGACTGTAATTTTGTCCCTTGTATCCTTATGATTCATATTGACTATTCCCTAGTATGATTTGATTGCTTATTGTACCCTATGATTATCATTAAGTGTTGTACCTTAGGATTCTTGACTCTTGACGAATGTATCCTTTTTTATATACTGAGAGCATTTGCTTGCACCAAGACAGATTGTGTGTCCAATCACACTTGGCAATAAAGAATTCTGTTCTATTCTATTCTTATTGTATTCTATTCTGTTCCTGTTCTATTCCCATTTTATTCTATTCCTATTCTATTCCATTCTAAAGTTCAGGTTTTAAGTGCCTGATTATCCTATTTGTTCAATTTAGGGTATTTTGGGTTTCCACATTTCAAGAGCTGTGGATGGCACAGAAGCAGATCTTATTGGTCATGGAGTACTCCTTTGTAGTGGTTCTCCTCTCCCCAAGTTCACCTCTCCATCAAATGCTATACTATGTTCTTCAAGAACACAGTGAAAACTGGTTTTTAAAAATTCTTCAGATTGAATTCAGCACATTGCCTGTACTTGTAGGGTGCTAATAGGTTGGTTTTTAAACATCATAATTTTAGTTTTTGATACTGTTTATTTAGCATGTAACTGATATTTGTTTTATTTAGTATTATATTTGCATGCTTCTGTTATAATTAAAATCATTCTGTAATAAGATATATAAATAGCAAAATAAAATAAATGCATATTTTTATGACATTGCTATCTACACCTATCTTTTGCTATGATGTGTTCTAATTGTAAAGTCCATAATGACATTAAAACTAGTTGAATCTATTTTTCATCTAGTAATATGTTACTAATACAGGCAAGCAACTTTAACATTTTCCTGTGTACAGAATCCTGTTTTCCTAAGATACTATAATCTTCGCCTTCTTAAAAGCAACATCACAATATTTTATCCTGTCGTGAGAAACCCTTCCTCCTCTTTTACTTCCTTAGTTACTTCTCTTCTCTATGCCTCATTTTCCTTATTTGTATGACGCACCTTCATAAGATCCATCCATTATGCTAACACTATTATCAGGAACTAAAAATGGTGAATCCTCAAAGACCATTCTGACCTGTGGAAAGAAAAATGGGAGTGATCATCCTAGAACTGGAATCATTCACAAACAGAAGTATGCAAATTATGCAACTTTCTTATACAAAAAAACAGGGAAATTTAAAATTAGTTAAAGTTAAACCGTTTCATTCAACCTCTAAAAACTACCATTAAAACCGGATTGCTTTCATTACTAAGATGCCAACCTTAATAATATGGACCGAAAATAATAAGTGTTGGAAGAAGCCATTAGCTACTGAGTTCAACTTCTTGCTCAGTTCACAAATCTCAAGTAACCCATTCCTGACCATTGGTTGTCCATGTCTACTAGAACAATCTAGCAAAAGGGAGCTCACCCCTTTCCTCATTAACCGATTAACTGCTCTTACTATTACTTTTCTCACATTCATCCAATATCTGCCTTTCTAGAATTTAAAAGTAGTACTCTATGTCCTGTACTCTTGGACAAATAAAAAATAGGTCATGGAATTATTTTATGTTGCATTCCTTCAAGTACAGGTAGTTTCAAGTTACGACCACAATTGAGCCCCAGATTTATGTTGCTAAATGAGAGATTTGTTAAATGAGTTTTGCCCCATTTGTTAAATGAATCAGTGCAGTTGTTAAATTAGTAACACAGTTGTTAAGTGAATCTGGCTTCCCCAGTGACTTTGCTAGTCAGAAGTTCGCAAAGGGTGATCATATGACCTCAGGACACTGCAACCATCATAAATGTGAGCCAGTTGTCAAGCATCCGAATGTAAATCACATGACCATGGGGATGCTGCAATGGTCATAAGTGTGAAAAATGGTCATAAGTAACTTTTTCAGTGCCATTGTAATTTTGAATGGTCACTAAGTGAACTGTTGTAAGTTGAGGACTACCTGTACTTGACAAATATGATCAAATTTCCCCTCAGTCAACTTTTTTCAAGATAGCACATATCCAGTTTCTTTTATTTCTCCTCAGAGAACTGAGGACTTAAAATATCCCATATCCAGTAAATGTTCATATCCTATCATCCTCACTGCATTTCTCTGTGTGTGTTTTGGAATTGGAGATAATGCTCAAGAGACATGTGACCAATCTAGAATAAAGTGCTTTTCATAATAAAGGATTTTACAAGTGCCTCCCATTGACTTTGATAAAGTATTTAAAAAAGCAGCTGGGGCATATTCATGGCATAACACAAATGGAAAGGATTGAGAAAGGCCCCCACTTGTATACAACACCATTGATTTAGTAGTATAACCCAACATTACTTGTGAGAGTAGAGCCTGAGCTTTGGGCTCTGATAACAACCGCAGACCAGCAGTGGCTTTCAATACTACGGGGGTCTTGTTCCAGTGACTTGGTGGTACAGTATTTTTAGCCATTTCTAATAATTTTCTGATCGTTTCAGCACCCTAAAGATTAGCAGAAACAAAAGCAAAAAAATGATAGGATTGGGCAGTGTTTTGGCTTACAGACATATTTTAAATATTTCTTTTCTTCAACTCCTTCCTCCAAACCTACTTTATTTTAGCTTGACATTTAAATTTTTCCTCTTGAATTAAGCTTATCTTAATTAAGCTTAACTTTATTGACCTCTATCCCTATCCCACTAATGCAAACTACTGGTCCCATCTATGTTCTCTTGCCCCAACCTCGCTCAATTTTCTCATTGTTTATGGACCTATATTGGGAGTGAGAGAAGTGGTATTGATTAATGACAAAATATGTCCCTGCACATACAATGTTCCTTTTATCTCCAGCTAGGTTTAGGGAAGAAGTAATTGGAAAAAGCTTGGAGAATTACTATTTTATAGTGAGAATAAGCAATAATAGAAAAATGAAATCAGCAATTTGTCTTTATCATTCATATTATCTTCAAGTGCCAAAAAAAAATTATTTGTTTTCCATCAGAAACTCTTACCTTCTTAGGCTGATTGGCATATGCTGAGAGACCTGGTTTCACTGATTCAAACACTTCCCCTTTTAACTCTGCAGGGTTTTCTGTAAAAATGTAAAAAATAAGCTGTTAAATAGGCTTATTTTTATCTAAGGCTATAGATTTAGTTCAACATTTTGCTCTACTGATTACAAATGAGTTAATAACTGAAATATATCAGTTAAGATTGTGATTTTTAATCAAACTGTGTCCCAAGATTTAACCAAGAGTTATCTTTCAGAGAAATTGATTTACAGTGAAAATGGAAAAAAAACAGAAACTTTATTTTGTAGCAGATATATAATTCTTGGTAATGTGTGATTTTTGGGTGAATGGTTCTGCGTAACAAATAAAAGAATTCTAATATTTTGTAGAAGATTGCAGAAGGAAGAGATATTCTTGAGGAAAATTTTAACCCATATAATGAACATGTACTGCCTGGAGAGCAACATTATGATATAAGGTGTCATTATTACTGTTATATTTATAAAGCTGTCCCACTCAAAAGATTGTGGGCAGCTTACATCATTGCATCATAAAACAACCACAAAGCATAACCAGCCAGCCAAAATACTGCACAAAAACTAAAAACAAAATATGACAAAATGGACTAAGCTATGCTCTGTTGTGTTAATTCTCATTTCATTTGCCAACAGAGATGAAAATCCAGATGCTTCATAATTCTGGATCAAAATCATCTCTCTTCTTTCTTCTGGAAGATAATTTTCAGAAGACTGCATTTGATTTATTAGTGTGATATAGCTGTACAAATCCAGTATTACCTAAGTAGGGCAAATGTTTGTATTGGATTAATAACAAAATAAAGGATTAGTAACAATGATTGAGACACTATAGTAAATAATTAAATATAATATTAAAACATAACCAACTGGAAATGTCAAGCAACCAAAGAGCAAAGAATGTTGTTAAACATTATCCGTAAGATAATATTTTCTTGTTTTTCTATGTGTAGAATTAAGTTGCACTCGTTTCCAGCTTTTAAACTTAATCTACTTTAGAATCTTTCTCAGGGAAATACATCAATTAAGTAACTGATCCAATAACTCTTTACAAAGAGTCTTGCACAAATCAATCAACATTGATTGAAATCAGGAAATACAGAAAACTGAAGGAAACTGCGAGACTACGAAATAAGGATACATCCACAGACTACTAAAATTCTGATTTCTTTAGGCTTTAATAGATGAAAGGGAAAAATATTTTGAACTGAGGGGCTCCAAATGGCCAACTTGCAGAATGCATCCAAAATCCGGGACCCATGACTACATGGAATTGAAATTTGGCAAAGTTTATAAGGCATTTTTTGCCATAAATATTATGAAACAGTTTATGACATAATAAAAATTGTCATAAAACGTCCAACTGTGGTATACAATTCAACATGGGGTATTTTCAAAGTAAACACATCTCTGAATGTATCCCATTTTTTCACTGAATGCATTACATCAAAAGCTTTGTCACTTTGATAGGATTGAGGAATCTGGTAATATTTCTGAAAGGATGACTCGGGGTCACAAGTTGTCTAGTAAATTCCTGAAACATTTACTCTATCAGAATTATAATTTAAGAGTTGCTTATAGAGGTCAAGTCAACAATTTGTGGAGAGTAAACAAGGTGCTTAATGTCAAAATGTCAATTAATTGCTTAAAATATATTGACAAATGCCTGGTTTTATAGCATTATTATGATTTATTCATTTAATATCACATTTGTGACTGGATGGCTAATATAATTAAAAACCACAAAAACAATAAACACAAATGCAAAAACAACACAAAAATATCATTAAAACTAATTAAAAACCACAAATAATCAGTGGGAAATTACAAGTGATGTGTCAACTAATACAACCACCTCGCAGACTCCACACCACAAGTACCGATGTTCAGGAAAACTTCCAACAATCTTACCTGGGCTTCGCTGTATAAAGGTGTAAATATGAATTCGTGTCCCTGTGCTTCCTGCATCAAACATGATGCCATAAAATGTTTCCATGCTGGCATTGGCTGGACACATCTTAAGGGGGAAGAGTTCTTGGAACCATAACTCCGGTTTGGGATGAGAAAAAATACAATAAATGGAGGAAAACACAAATATGGCAATGACTGTGAACCAAGAAGTATTCATCATGCTTGGGAGCCTCAGAGAACTGCAGTTTGAATCAAGACTTCCAGGTTGTAGAGGTTCCTGAAGATAACATTATATACATCAGAAAAAGCATAAGTTAAATAAGTCAGCCAACACAGAAACTTCCCACATCCCCAAAAGGTGATTTCATCACTAAAACAAAGACAAACCACGACATTTCAAGTCTGCTTCTTTAAATCTATGGAACAGTTAACAACAGTGTTCTAAAATTCTTTATGGAATAAATACATTCCCAATTAATGTAGAAATTAATGTAGTCAGCTTTGCTATAATTCTAGCTATCACTTTGAGAAGACCAGGAAAGCTCAGAATACAAGTGTCCTTCAAAACAAGCAACAATGGGAATTATGCATGCTGTTGATGACACTAAGTAGGCAGAACAAAACAATGCATTTAGTTGTGCAGCCCTCCTTCATATCCAATTTATGGTTCAGGGTCATTTCTGTTTTGTGCTTTTTCTTTCAAATCAAACTCGCCTATTAATTGTGTCTGATGTACAGAAGCACACTTGCATCCTATAAGATGTTGACATGGTAATAGATTAAAAAAATCTGCTTAAAGAAAAATTCAGCACAGGAAATTCACAAAAGCTAAATTATGCTAAAATCTCAAACTGAAATGGACATTAATTAAGGAAAACAGAAGATTGTTTCAGATTTTATGACTTAAGTTTCTGTAGTAGGAGAGAATTTATTAACATTATTGTTTCTAGCAAATTCCTGAGTACCTAAATACTCTGAAGCCAACACACTGGAAACCAAGAATTATAAAGTTTGATGGGCTAGAGATTGTGGGTCAGATGCCTGGTTTTACTGTCTTTGGTTATTGTTATCAACCACCCATAATTGAGTTCCATAAGATGGAGAGCCATTTAAGTCTTTTAAATGCAGAATATAATTTAACATAACAGCTCTATAGATTTCTTCACATTAAAACAAAGTATTTAAAATTTAAAAACACATGTTCCTCCATTCAGATCCCCTTTTCCGCTGCTGTGCCACTTATTTTAGTACGCTTTGCACAGGTATTTCTCTTCCGCAATAGATAGTTGCTGGTTATTAACTCTGGAGTGATCTGGTTTTTTTTAATAAATGTCAACATTTTTCTTTATGCAATCGTTTTTCACAATTACCAGAGTTAATACCAGTTAATTAGAACAGTTCAGTGGCATGTGATCAGTACTTAGTATCTGAATCCCTAATTGCTGGATTCTTTATTGCTTCAGCATCCATCCTCCAACTTGTTTCGATTTTCTATCTCCTGTTATTCAAACAAACTCAAGTCTGTTCTACTTTCTTCCATTTTTTTTGTCATGTCATGTGTTTAACTTTTATTGCTACTCTTTCAACTTTATTCCTACTCACAAACTATGACATAATCCCTTAAACCAGGAGTCCCCAACCACCGGACCGGTATCAGTCCATGGATCATTTTGTACCGGGCCGCAAAGAATGAATAATTGTGATTAAAATATATATAAAAATATGCTTTTAGTAAAGAAATAGTAAAGAAGCCCTTTACTATTGGGGAAGAATTGATTTTGCCGGTTCTTGAAAAAGTGTTTCTGCATGAAACTGGTCCCTGGTACAAAAAAGGTTGGGGACCACTGCCTTAAACAGTTAATTTTTAATCCAATCATTCTAACAAACTTTTTCCTAATAATTAATTGAAAAGTTTTTTGCTACATTTTTTTTTGCTGGTTTAATTTATAACTTGTATAAAAGATCAAATCATTATGTTTATGGAAAATAGGGGCAAGAAACTTATAGCAATACATGCCCAAAATACAATAATTCATCCATATATATATTCATATATTTATCTATATAAATATTTATAAATATATAAATATTTATTTATATAAATCCATATATTTCTTTGGAAATTGGGCAGGCATAAGAATATTGAGTGTGTATTTGCCAAAATGAATTTTGAACTTAAACCTAAACCTTAGGTTTCTAACGCATATAAGACCTAAAGTATTTTTATATGTTGCTCCAAATACCTTGTTGTCAAAATATATCAGATTTAAAAGTATAATTAGAAAAATATGATGTTGAAATTTAAATCTAATCTACAAAAATGGCTCTACATAGACTAAAGAAATTTGATCTAATTGGAAACTTTTAAAATCTAGAAATAGTGAATGTATGCAATGTAATCCACCTTCTTTTTACAAATTCCATCTAAAAATATTTTTATTGTAAACCTTTATGATAATCTCTTTATGATAATGATTTTAAACCTTTATGATAATACCCTTTTATAAGTGATGGTAATACACTGTATACACCGGTCTTTGGTTTCTTCCTCTCCTTTTTGAATGGGAAAAGGAAATGAAAAGAACAAAAAAGGAAAACTTAATCCCAAAGCCTTTTAAGGACTTTTCTTCAGGAGACTTTAAAAAATAAAATTCTAATATTATATTGTTTAATAATGGCTAATATGTATGTCTTATTTGCAATTATCATTTAGTTGAAACACCGTGATTTTTTAAAAAAAATTGCATTACTCTGAAGAGATTCTTCCTTAAACAGCATTGGAACTGAGATTTTGCAATATAATATGTGCATGATTTTCTTTTTTCCCTTTTTAGTTTTACAAAGTATAAAAATACTTGATTGCTATATATTGCTTTCCTCCAAGAGATCAAATTAATTTGTACTGGCGATCTCTTCTCTTTTATTCCAATAAAAATAAGTCATCAGTAGCATGGGGGGGGGAGAGAGAGAGAGAGAGAGAGGGAGAATCCCAAAATCAGAGTTTCCACAGCCAAGTGTATCCTTTAACCTAGGATTCCCTGGTCACGGTTTAATACCTTAGCCACTTTGGCTCTCCATTTTTATTTTTATATATTATAACTATGATATAATCATATCATATATCATAGATATTACCAGACAGAGCTGTGGTGGCACAGTGGTTAGAGTGCAATACTGCAGGCTACTTCTGCAGACTGCTGGCTGACTGCAATTTGGCAGTTCAAATCTCACCAGGCTCAAGGTTGACTCAGCCTTCCCTCCTTCTGAGGTGGTAAAATGAGGACCCAGACTGTTGGGGGCAATATGCTGACTCTGTTTAAGAGAGGGCTGTAAAGCAGTGTGAAGCGGTATATAAGGCTAAGTGCTGCTATTGCTATCCCCATATCTTCAAATAAAAAGTTCCAATTTGGCAGTTTTTTCGATTCCAGACTTCCCCCCCAAAAAACATTCAGGACCTGAAATGCGAGTTATATGTGTACTTACCTGTTCTATGGGTACAGTGAAAAATATTTAGCTGTTATTCATTTCGGCAGGAAAGTTGCATATTATATATCTGTAAGTCCATTTTCTGCGAACAGAGGTTTATCATTTATCTAAGGCAAACAAGAAAAAAATGTCCAGTTGGATTTTTTTTCTAGCAGAAGTTCAAGGGGCATATTTCAAGTAAGAAGTTCCACTGAAAACTACTGACTTAGGAAATTATTTACCAACTTGAATATTCATTGCAACATAAAGATTAAAGTCAATAGAAAAAAAACAAAGGCATTTATCACATTATGTCATACTCAGCAGTCCAGTTTTACTAGATGAAATAAATACCAAATAGATGTGCTCCAGATATGTTGTATTATCTCTTATCTTTCCTAGTCAGGTATGCTTGTCAATTAGTGTAAGAACACCTATGAACCTTGTAAGAATCTTGTAAGAACACCTATGATCCCAAGATTAGAAATGCTAATGTTAAGTGGAAATGCTGTTAAGTACCTTTAAAATACCATTTCAGAAATCTCAAAAACACTGATATAACCGAAATTGGGGGGGGGAAGCAACATCATTTTCAGGAATAACAGCATACTGAGCATATCTGGAACTGGAATGTGTATGTAAAGAAATCATGTGTGGTTTGTTTTTGTTGTAATGAATGACCTCTTATATTTTTAGAAAAAATATTGGTAGCAAAGGATGACAATTTTTCCTTTACAAGTACAATATTTATGCAGAAATTTTTATACTGAGTAGATGAAAGGTTAAATTAGCAGACACAATGCCAAATACTTGTCAGTTGAGTCCTACAGAGTTCTATGAGATCATACTGTGGAAATAAAGAGCAGGGCTGATAAAATGAGAGAAACTTTTTTAAAAATAAAATAAATGTTTGCTGTTGACACTGAAGAATGGAATTTTGTTGGGCTGCGCGCTGTTATATCTTGCCGGTTCTTTTGTACTGAATGACGCCCAAATGACACTCCGGAGAATAAAAGCCTTGAAATCCGTTTATGGATTGCTTAAAATTATTACAGGTTGAATGTGTCTGAAAGGAGACAGCTATCCAGAGAGTGAGCAAAGACACAGATAGTACAAAGCTATCGAGCAAAAAGGCGTTTGAAATATTTAGAACACGTGAAATGCAACGAGAAATATCGCCCAGATCACGACAGGGACAACTCGAGAGGTTCAGGGCAGCCAGGAGTGCGCCGAAAAACAAGAACCAGGGACGCGTATGCTGGTTCGACTCCCGCGTCGGCGGCCCTGAATCAGGGAAAGACACCCCTTCCCCTCAACCAATTCACTCCCGAGCCCAGTTTTCACTCACCATGTTCTCCGAACCTTCAGCTTTCCACATCTCACCGGTGCCGCGTGTCACGTCAATACACTGCGCGACGCGTCACGGGCGCACCAGTCCTCCCTCACTTTCCCGCGACGGGTGGTTTCCATAGCGACGGGGTCGCTTGAAAAAAAAGCCAGGCGATCTCGAGAAAAACCCGCGCCTGGTGACATGGCAGGGAAAACAGCGCAAAGCAAAGACGCGAAAGGAGGGAAGTAGGTACCTTGGAAGGGGTTCTCCGAACGAAGGTGGTGGGGGGCTGCAGGCCGGGTTTAAGTCGGTTAAAAGCCAACCCCTTCACCCGTCCTTTGCGTCGCGTTGCTCTTCACAGGGGGAAGAAAGCCGGCGCGGACGCCGGCAAGAGCAGAGGAGACCCGAGGTCCTTGAAGGAGGAGTCTGAGGCCGACAGGGCGAAAGCCGCAGCGACGCTATGGGAGGCCAGATTGGAGGTAACGGAGATTTCCCGCAAAGAGTACCGCGAGGCTGCTCGCCGCCTCGCCCGGGACAACGAAGAGCTGGAACGGCAGCAGCGGCGGCTGGAGAAAGATACGGTCGACGTGATGTCCTACCTCAAGAAGCAAGAGGCGGAGAAGGAAGACCTGGTAGGTGTGGAATAGAACAAACAGAGTGGGAGGGGATCTTGGAGGTCTTCTAGTCCAACCCCCTTGCTCAAGCAGGAAACCCTATACCATTTCAGACAAAGTGTAGAGTTTGCCCCTCTTTAATCTGTCAGACTGTGGTTTTGTGGGCAAATGTCAGTTATTGATTTCTTTAAACTGTGGATTTGACTTGAATGGTTATTGTATTTACATTATGCCCAATGCTCTCAATATTAAATGCAATGGATAAAGATCATCATCCCAACTGCAGTGCCAGTTGTGAAGTGTTTCAACAGAGTCACTTTGGACAGGGAGATGGGTGGCACATAAATTTAATAAATTCAGAATGAAGAAATGCCCTGGGAAAAAAGTACGATATTCATCACTATTAACTGCCTGGCTTGGTAGAGCAACCAAACAGGACAAATGCAGACTCCAATGGATAGTTAAGACTGCAGAAACAATATAAGTAGTCTTCAATGTACGACCATTATTGAGCCCAAAATTTATGCTGCTAAGTGAGAAATTTGTTAAGTGACTTTTGCCCCATGTTATGACTTTTTTTGCCATATTTGTTAAGTGAATAGCTGCAGTTCTTAAATTAATAACACAGTTGTCAAGTGAATCTGGTTTCCCAATGACTTTGCTTGTCAGAAGGTAGCAAAAGGGGACCACATCGTTCCGGGACATTGTAACTGTCATAAATGTGAGTCACTTGCTAAGTATCTGAATTTTGATCAGATGTGACCATGAGGATGCTGCAATGGTTGTAAGTATGAAAAATGGTCATAAATCACTTTTTTCAGTGCTCTTGTACTTCAAACTGTCACTAAATGAATTGTCGTAAATCGAGGACTACCTGTAATTTCAATTAGCCTGCCTTCCATAGGAGACCTGTGTATTGCATGGGTCAGAAGGAGGACTAAGAGGATATCTACAATCCTTCACATCATGCACATAAACTGTTTTAACTGCTTACTTTTGGGTGGTGCTGCAGGGCATTGCAGGCCAAAATAAGTAGACACAGGGATAGGTTTTCCCCAAGCCACCACTCTGCTGAATACCTAATTCTCACAGCAATGTCTAATGTCTATGTGTATTTATACAAGTAGTATGGTTATAGCATTACTATTATACTTATTATCTTTCTTGCTCTATCCTCATTGATATTATTTTTATGATTATTATTCTGTTGTTTTGCATGTACTTTTGCACACAGACAAATGCACATAAGAGCTTCTGCAGGCAGACGTAAGATATGGTAGGAAACAATTAGGCTTTTGCTTAAAGCTGTTTGTGATTTTAATGTAAAGGCATAATAGAAAGGTCTCCATGCTAATTGTTAGATTTTCTATTGTCCTATTTTTGGGAATCATGATTAGCTA
The DNA here is from genome assembly GCA_004320025.1 of Laticauda laticaudata. Classification (NCBI taxonomy): domain Eukaryota; kingdom Metazoa; phylum Chordata; class Lepidosauria; order Squamata; family Elapidae; genus Laticauda; species Laticauda laticaudata. The sequence goes on from BHFT01002215.1 coordinate 87,195, forward strand.
TGGGTATACTTTTGAAAAAATGAGACAATGTCATTTTATGGCCAGGTATGCCTTTCATTTATTAAGAACATTTTTCTCAGTATTTATAACATCAAAAATCTGTCTCCTGTTGCTAGAATATGGAGAATATGGACTTAAGCCAAAAGAAAGACTTTCTGGGAATTTAAATTTTTGCATCCCCTCATTCAACAGTTATTGGCTTCTGGCTGTTATCAGGGGGGATGATTGACTTCTTTATCAACTTTATGTTTTTAATATTTAGATTGAGAAACTGAAACAGCAGGTGAATGAATTGAAGCTCAGAGCCAAAGAAGAAAGTGAACTAGCGGTAAATGGTCATTTCTTCTGACACTTGTGATAACAAAGGACACTGCAGATCAGGCTTAGCATGTCTTAAGCATCAGGCATGACAGATAAATGTAAAATTTGTTACATAAGATTATTTTTCACTAAAAATACAAAATTAATTATTTTAAAAACTCACTTTACGAACTTCTTAAACATTTTTTGAAACTTGTTTTGCTAGAAAAAAATGGAAAAGTAGGATCCAAATATGCTGATATTCTCCTTGAGGTAGTAAAGCCAAAGCTAATGATGGACGAAATTGTTGACATCTAAGTGAGTTAATATACCTTGCATCAAGTTGTAAGAAAGTTGTAATCCTCAATTCTCAGCAGTTGGTTCATTCAATCCAAGGTAGAATTGTCTTGAAACTGATAAAGCCATTATTTTCATATATTTTGCAGTTTTATTAATAGTTATTTTAGTTTTTTTGGCAGTAACCTTTGTCTTAATTGCTTTTAAAGATTGCATTAAAATGTCATGTTTTTCAGTACTGTTTAATTTTAGATCTATGCCTAGATATTTTATTTGAGCTAATTTTAGATCTATGCCTAGATATTTTGTTTGAGCTAAAAAAAATTAAATTTGTAGGCAGAACAATTCGCTAAACAGTTAGAAGAGTTAGAGGAGAAATTTCATCGAAAGGCTACAGAAATTGGTCTAATTCAGATTGAACTTAAGATGATCAAAGAATTTCGCAAAAAGAAAGCACTTTTGGAGAAAGAATTAGAAGACGTAAGTTTATTCCTTACAATTCTTATATTAATTTTTAGAAGGGCCTTATAGTCTCCCCTTATTGATAATGGTAGAAAGATGTAGCTTCCAGTTATGACATAGAGTTGTGAAATATGTATCAGAACAATCTTTACATTATAATAGGACAGTAAAATATTATTTTGCAGAAATTCAACTGTTAAATCTGGCAGAATGGGTATTTCAACAGGTATCTTAAAGAACAATCATTTGGGCAATACTTCTAGAAGAGGAAAAGTTATGTTAAAATGAGATACAAGGTTATATCTCTGAACAGTACTCATAATATACCAGTATCTATTCTATAGAGTTGCTGATCTTTTTTTTTTTACTAAGGGATGATAGGTAAAATACTACAAATCTAAAAAACAATTGAAGAAAATCTAAATGTGATATGTTCTAAAATATTCCAAACCTGGAAAGCCAGTTTCGTCTAATGATTAAGCACCAACGTAGAAAGCAAGAGATCTAATTCAAATCTCACTTTAGCCATGAAAGCCAGCTGGGTGACTTTGGGCCAGTCATTCTTTCTCGGCCCATCTCACCTTACAGAGTTGTTGTTTTGGGAAATAGGAGGAAGAAGTTGGGCCAGATACGCTTGTCACCTTGAGTTATTTGTAAAAATAATAAAGGTGGGATACAAATAGATAAATAAATGCAGGCCTGTGCAGTTTTTCCATAGAAAGTGTAAGTTGAATTGTCCTCTAGATGACTGCATTATAATTAAATGCTTCTTTAAATTCTAGCTGAAAGATACCTTGGATATCACAAAAAAAGAACATCAGGAAACTATTAGTATGTTGGAGAAAAAGTTCATTGAAGAAAAGGTACAGTACTTTGGGAATAGTAGACATAGAGTTTCAATGTACCTAATCCCTGCAGTAATAGATATATACTTTTACTTTGTTACTTTTTCTTTCAGCAACGTCTGGAACGAGAAGCAGAGAAGAAGATTATAATGCTAGCCGAAAGAGCCCATCATGAAGCCATTGCGTAAGACTTATTTGATTTCTGTATTCCTATCTTGGTAAATATGAATGATTATGAAGATGATGATGATGAATAGTTCTAGGAAACCAATATATGCTTCATTCCTGGAAAAAAATAGGATGCAAAGCTGAAAGTAATCCTAATATGTCCTTAAATAGGTTTGTATCACTTAATTCTGAATTTATTTTTTATATTGTGAAATATTAAATAAAGGAGCTAAAATCCTTGTGCTGATAAAAAAATTTTTGTAATGAAATATGTGAAAGACACTTCTTTTGGGCTTGGACTCAAAAACTAATCCCCACTGTTGGGGATCCTCCAGAGTAGAGATAAATATATAATGTTCCATTGTGCAGGCAGACTTTCCATTTACATGTTACTGTATTAGAATTAGATCAGAAAATTTGATACCGATTGCTGGATTGTTTTGCTCTTATTCAGGCAGTTGGATAATTCTGGACGAACAGTTTTTACAGAGAATGTTCGTCTTCAAGAGGCTCTTGGTTATCAAATGAAGGAGACAGAAGAGTTGCAAAATATCAAGCAGAAACTGGAGGACAGCAATGCATTCCTCTTGCAGGAAAAGGTTTTTATTCTTCCTTTTTTGTTCTTTGGTAAATAAGATTGGAATTATATTTCAGAAAGTAATAGTTACTATTATAGCAATATAGTTTTTCTAAACAGAAACACTGAAGAATTTAGCATTTGGCATATCTTGGGAAGTTGAAATATTTATGTAAATGGATTGGCAATTTTTAAGACAGTCTCTCTCTTAGCCACTTATTGAAAACCGTGTGTGTGTGTGTGTGTGTGTGTGTGTGTGTGTGTGTGTGTGGTGTTGAGATTTGGAAAAGAATATGGCATTATTTACAATACTTAAGGTAGCTTCAAAATAAGTTTAGATAAAGTTGTTAAAGCATATATTGTATTATATCATATATCATATTATAGTATATGAGTCAATATAGTCTAGTGTTTAAGTGTTCTGGTGCCTAGAAACAAGGAGGCCAAAAGTTCTAGTCAGAAGATTTATGTTCAGGAGATCTTGCTAATATTTCTCTAGGCTTTTTGAAACAGGCTCTCATGAAACCTAGCTCTAATTTCCATTCTGTGCTATGCAAAATTATCTATTTTAAATCTCCTTCCAATCAACTTCATTAGATGATTCCTGATTGTGGTATTTTCAGAGAGTGATGTAAATGTCTCCCAGTTTGAGAAAACTGTCTATTTTTCCATGGCATTTTATACATCTCAAAAATATTCCTTCTCAGTCATCATTTTTCCAAGTATTTTGACATTTATTTCAGTTGAACAATCAACCTTTTAATTATCATTTGGTTAGCAGGGAAGCTACATTCATTTTGTTCCAAAGAATAAATAGAATAAAGCCCAAGGAGCTGCTATACAGTTCTACAGAGCAATTGAAAATGTCATCTGCACCTCTATAACTATCTGGTTTGGTTCTGCAACCCAACAAGACAGACACAGAATTCAGAGAGTAATTAGGATTGCAGAAAAAACAATTACCACCACCAACCTGCCTTCAGTTGAGGACCTGTATACCGCATGAGTCAAAACGAGGGCTGTGAAAATATTTACAGATCTCTCACATCCTGGACATAAACGCCTACCCTCAGAACCATGCTATAGAGCATTGCACACCAGAACAACTAGACACAAGGACAGTTTTTTTCCTGAACGCCATCACTCTGCTAAACAAATAATTCCCTCAACACTGTCCAACTATTTATAAACTCTGCACTCCTATTATTGTTAATCTTCTCATCACTCCTTATCACCCATCCCCTCCCACTTATGACTGTATGACTGTAACTCTGTCGCTTGTATCCTGACAATTTATATTGACTATTTCCAAGTATGATTGCTTATTGTCCCCTATGACTATTATTAAGTGTTGTATCTTATGATTCTTGACTCTTGATGAATGTATCTTTTCTTTTACGTACACTGAGAGCATTTGTACCAAGACAAATTCCCTGTGTGTCCAATAAATAATTCTATTCTATTCTATAAATATCTAATAATGTTACATCCTATCTTGAAAGATTCTGCATTGATAGATGACACATTCTTCAAACATATGAAATAGGACTGGCAAATAATACATTCATGACCAATTGTTATTTACCATTTTGGCAATTTAAAAGCATCTATTAATGTTTACAATAATTTTCTGTCTTCCTTGTTCCTTGTTTTTTAAGGAAACCAAAGACCTTTTAATTAAGGAGAAGATTCTACAAATTACTCAGCAGAAAGCACTAATCCAGGAGCTTCAAAACAAGGTTAAAATACTAGAAGAAGCAGTTAATTATATGGCTGGAGAATTTAAAATAGAAATAAAAAAAACAGAAGAGAAGGCTTTGGTACAGAACCAAGCAGGTCGGATAGAAATTGAAAAGCTGGAGCAGCTGCTGGAAATGAAAGAAAGAGAAATGAGTAGAGTGAAGAAATTAGCCAGGAACGTCTTGAATGAAAGGACAGAAGTGGAGAAATTCTTCTTAGATGCTCTGGAGCAAGTCAAGCAAGAGATTATAAGCAGCAGGAAGTGTTACAAGCAGGTGGCCCAAGCCGCCTATCAAAGGAAAATGATGGCAGCATTTGCAGGGAAAGAGGAATACCCCAAAATCAGAACATTTAATGACAGTGCACATAGCACAAATAGTGTGCAAATGGACCTTTTGGAAGCAGAGAAATGGTACATGTGGTGAAATTTTGGAAGTTTTAGTTTCTGGTCATTTTGACTATTAGAAATAGAAACTTAAAGGAAGTTCCTTTGGGGTAACATAGCTTGGTTTGCAATATTTTGGGATAGGAAAAAGATATAATTCCATGTTCGGTAGTATATGTTACAATGCTGGGATGGTGAACCTATGGCACATGTGCCATAGGTAGCATGCAGAACCCTCTCAGTGGGCACGCGCACCATTGCCAGCTGTTCTACTGGTTTCTGGTGCACTGGCCAGCTGGTCTTCATGGGTGCCGAAGCGCCTGAAAACATCCTGAAAATCAGCTAAAAAACAGGCCGTTTTCTCAACCATTTTTCAGGCCAAAAACACCCCCAGAACAGTCAAAAATGGCCAAAAACCAGGCATGCCGGCACCAGCCAGCTGGTCTTTGGTTTTCTGGTACTCCAGCACATGCATGTGCATGCACGTGCATTCCGGTTTGGACACTTGGTGCCAAAAAGGTTCACCATCTCTGTTATAACATCTAGTGCTGAAAAAGCAAAACATAATTGAAAAGAAGTATCCTGAATAAAAAAAAAAAGATTAACCTATTCCTTTAATTTCCATCTATATAGAATTTATCACTATTTCCATTATCTTCATTAGAAAATGATAAAGCTAAGTTTTCTTTACTTCTATAATAACCTCAAAGGTGGACTCATTAAAATTCAAACAATATTTTAGACAGGAAGAAGGAACCAGAAAAACCTTTTGTCAGATGTACTGTCCAACTCAGACTTACTTAAAGTGTTTCCTCATCATATTCCTCTCTGTGTGTAAGATTATATGACCAGATCTGATTTGCAGCAGTTCTCTGGCTATTTAATGTAATAGGAGGTTTTGATCTCTGAGAATTAAATACATTCAAATTATAACCTTCAGACTTCTGGGTACTCATATAAGAGACAAAATGAATGCCATTTTTCTATTATGTATTTTTTCTACAATTTTATCATTTTTAATATGATATAGTGACAGTTCTGATCCAATAAAATATCTCATCAGATTTCAAAGGATGAAATATACTAGTTTTGTTTTGGCTCCAACATCATTGTGTAAAGTATATTTTTCAATTTTCTCTTAAGAAAAAATTATTGAAATTGTTTGAAAATCTGAGTAGGTAAAATTTAAATAGTAGTCAAGTGTTTGCTTTCTGCAAGTACTTATTTTTTTCTATCCTACAAAATCATGTACTCACAGAATGGAATATTGGGCCTTAAAATTGATCTTTGACTTTTCTTTTCCTGGATTACTACTGTCCAGGATTGCACTTAAATAGCATTTTTCAGAAGTTTTCAGATTTTAAATATTAAAAAAGAGGCATGCAAAATTCATCATTAATTAAATCCTTATTAGACATATGTTATCCCAAGTGGAAAATGTTTGTGATCAAATAACCATTTTAGAATCACTAACAATGTCAAAAAGAATACGATAGTCCTCATTTAGCAATTGCTTCGGACAGCAACCATTTATAGTTACAACAGTGAAAAAAAGTAACTTTGCAACCAGTTCTCACATTTCTGACCTTTGCAGGTCTATAAAACAAAGGAAAGCTGAAGGAAGACTGTAAGCAATAGTTGTAGTTTTATTTAGCGACTGCTTTGTTTAATGACCAAGATACCACTCCCAGATGTAGTCGCTAAATGAAGACGATTATATATACCTCTGTGGCAAGTCCTACTTATTTGGGTAATCTCATTGAAGTAGTAGATTCTGGGGTGATCCACCATTTAGGTCTGCCATTAATTTATCAACATCTTTAAAAACATCTCTATAAAAGTTTCTAGAAGATACTGCTTGAAAATGTGTCCATTAAGATTACATTATCTTGACTAACCTGCTATCTCCCATCTTGAAAGACATAAGGAAGTTTAGGCAGAGAAACACAAGAAGGAAAATACTACAGCCCACATTATGGTACTTTTTGTTAGTTATAATTTATTTTAAAAATTAATTGTAACAATCTTTCTACATATCTTCTATCTTTTAGGAAACAAAGTTGAAGTATGAAACTAGCAATATTAATGAAATCCTTACATAAAAACCATGTAGGTGTTGATTACTGACTGATAATTTTTAGTGGAGTCAGCTAGATTGATTTTATCCACTGACTTGCTCTATATAATTTGAAATGCAGAGTACATAGCAACAAAAACTGAAAGCTTTTTATCCAAATATCTGATCTCTTAACAGTCTGCCTGTATTATCACGCTCTCCAAGCTGAGTAATTTTTGAGGTAGAGGGGATGTATTAGCTTTCACAAGTCCATATAAATAGATGTATGAATAGGGTCATGCCATAAACATATAACTACAGGATTATACTGATGAGCTGTGATTCATGACATTTTTTTAATGTGTATAGGACAAATATTCAGAAGGGGAAGGTGGACATTTCTGAACTGACCTGGGAGCAGAAGGAAAGAGTATTGAGATTACTGTTTGCAAAAATGAATGGCTTAAGACACCGGTAAAGTCCTATTTATTAAGTTATCTAGAGTTATAGAATTTGAAGGATTCATCCAAGTTGTAGTTTATTTCCTAGCTTATTACATGTATGCTAAATTTGAAATATGGAAAATTGCTACCACAAAAAAGATGGCTATTTAGTTTAAAATATGACTACTGTTATAGACATTTTCATCTGTATATTTCTTATCCACTGCGATGCAGGGATGGGATTCAACCAGTGTTAATACCGGTTCTGTGACTACGTTTTGCACATGCATCAGTATCATTGAGTGATTGGTTCATTTTGAATTAATCCATGGTTAATTTAACTTTATTATGTCACAAACAATTGCTAAAGAAGAGTGGGTGGAGCTGTATAAGTTAATTTGACATATGGTTTCTTTGATCATATCGTAACATCTTTATGAACCCAACTACGATAGTAGCTACATGAACAAAAATGAAAGAGGAAAATAAGAGAGACAGGGTTACTAATGAAAAGTACAAGGCTTGTCTTTGTTAATTGCTATGGAATTAACACCAGGAGTCTTGGTTATTTATGAACAATTAATGTTTAATGATTTATTAAAATTATATCCTGTTCATGACATTGAGGATATCTAGGCTGTTAAAAATATCATGCATTGCCTCAACTTTGCCTGGACTATTTTTATATTTATAAATTACATATTGATTTTAGAAAATATAATTATAAAAAGAGAATTAATTGGCAAATTTAAAGAAATCTGAATCAAAAAAATCCATGCAAAATATTGCAATTATAGTTTACATATACATTTTTTGCGCATGTTATTGCCCTCCATAACATGTGTGCAGGCCCCAAAAGATCGGAAAAATTGGCATCAGATTCTTGAAATAAGTCGTTCTAGGAAATCTTAAAAATGCTTTCCTGAGGTACTGTATTTCATGGGAATTTCTAAACAGAGATGGATTCTGATTTGTTGAGGACTGAAGCTATGGCTATGCTCCTGTAGAGTATTAGAACTGGCAGACCCTTTTGGCAGAATTATAGCAGATTACAAACCGATGTCTTTTTTGTCTAATAACATCTAAACATTTCCAACTGCGATTTTAATGGAATTAATTTCCTGCCAGAAATTAATTTTTATCTTTGTTTCCATACTATGAAGCAGAGCCAATCTGGTGGGAAAATATGGTTCTAAACACAAGATTCAGATTACAGTACTTCATTATAAGGTTTATAATTATGCCATTTCTTCAGATACTTAAGACAGTATAGCACACTCATTCTTATATTTCCCCATATCAAGCCTGTGAGATCAGTTGGATTAAGAGAAGTGATTGGCCCAAAGCTACCCACTGAGCTTTCATTTGAACATGGATTTCCCTGGTCCTAATCCATGCCTTTAACCTTTAACTGGAAGTGGTTGTTTATCACGGTTGTCTTGATAAAATTTGCATGCCATTTGCATGTCATGTTATCCGAAAATGTCCAGAGAATTATTTATATTGGAGTCTCAATAAATGGATGAATTAATGAAAGACAATTGGGAAAGGGTCATTCAGAAGATTACCTACCTATTGAATAATTAGATAACTTGAGCTATTATTTACATTGATCATGGCATATTACAATCTAGAATGAACATAGCGCTTATACAGGTAGTAGAGATCAGGGACATTTCTGCTATTTTGTGAGATGGAAAGGAGGAGACCCTTTTGTTATATTGACCTAGATTATAAAACTTTTGATTATTGTTTACCAAATCAGTGATAAAAGTTTCAAACAAAATCTTAAAGCTGAAAAAAATACATCAATATTATTTACTTTCATTTCATTCAATTCTTGCAACAAGGGATATATTATGCAAATAATAATTCAGACCTCATTAACTCAACATTTATTATGTAATTTTTGTTTCATAGGAAATACAGTCAAGCTCTGGTTCCAGTAACACCAACCAATTTTAATTTTGCAGAAAAAAATGAGTAAGATATTACATCTGTTTATTAATTTTAATGATTAATTTTCATAACTTTAGATATTGCTTCCAAGGGATGAGTTTTTGGTTTTATTGTGTCTGACTCTGGTTTATTGTTTAACTGCAGAGTTGGACATGTTGAAGTAATAACTTTTCAGGGTGTGTGCATTGTGGATGTTTTTTTTCTCCCAGCATAAATCTTTTATCTAACTAATTTAAACATTTTATGACTACTTTAGATAGTACTTGTGTGAGAATGACCTCTCTGCACATCCGACTGTGTAATTATTATAATTATATATATTACAATTTTCAAGATAATTAACATACATTCTCCCAAATACAACATAGACCCGAGAAATATTGGCAGAAGTATGAAGTATTCAATTTATTAATAGATATGGGAGGAAAGATCACTGCAGGGCTATTCTGATGCATGTATTAAAACAACCTGCTTTTACTCTACAGTTCTTCTTTGGATCAGATCCCCCAAAGTAACAGGTGCATGCACATAATTTATTAAAGATAATATATATATGTGTTGCTAATTAAAATAGAGAAAGCACACGAAGCATGAAGCACACCTGCAATTATTAACATTCCTTAATAACATTTTCACTCTGGATGCAGCAGTAGGGGGAACTGACAATGGGGGAGCTGGCAATATTCTAGCTGCCACCCAATTGTTTTTCCTGTACCGTAGATATAAACTTATTTATCCAAATTTATTATATTAATAAATTTTATTATATATTAAATTATATATATATATATTTGTTTTTTTAAGTTTTCGCGGGTACTTACATGAATGCAGTTCAGCTTCCTTCAGGTATTATCCCACGTCATTGTAGTGCTTTTAAAGTTGTAGCAACGTTTCAGCAGAATCTCATCTGCCAACATCAGGCTTCTGTATTGAGTTCGTATGTGGGTATGTTCGTATGTGATAGCCTGACACACGAACTCAATACAGAAGCCTGATGATGGCAGATAAGATTCTGCTGAAATGTTGCTGCAACTTTAAAAGCACTACAATGACGTGGGATAATACCCAAAGGAAGTTGAACTGCATTCTCATATATATATAGATATGTTATTATATATTAAATTACAAGTTATTAAATTACATTAAATTATAACTTATTAAAGAGGCCCACTTTTGAATTCATCCTCTCCTTTACTTCTCCACACCAAATTTAATCCCACTTTGTTGTGGGATCTAACTTTGGATGGAGACCAAAAATTCTTTCCAACACATAGTAGGGTTGGAAATAAAAGGGGAAGATAAAGTCTAGACACTTCCTTGGCCTTAAGAATGGGCAAGGACCTAGTTGCTTTATTGTTGAACAAAGGAGCTATTGTGGCAGGTCCTAATGATGAGAAAGAAATGCTAGATTTTAGTAAAGAGTTTATTTAGTAATTTAGTAGATAAGAATTTAGTAATTCATGAATAACAATACCATGAATTATTATTAAGAGAATACACTAGCAGTAAATGTGTTGAATAGATATAATAATTGAAATTGTCTTTATCCATTTTTGTTTTTTATTCTCTGATATTGTTTATACTTGCAGTAATGTTTGTGTAGCAGTAATACCGTGTTTCTCCAACAATACGGCCTCCACCAATAGGAAGCCCCACCATGTTTCATTGGCATATAAAATCAAATTAAGCCCCTCCCCCCAAATTGAGGCCCATATTAAACATGCAAAATGGGGGGGGGGAATGGCAGGGGGGAGGCTTGCATTTGGGAAGTACTTGCATGCCTGAATATGGTGCTGCCTGTGTTGGTGGGGCACTTCATATCAGGAGACCTTCCACCACCGTTGCTTTCCCTTCTCCCTTGCTGCCTAGGTCAGTTCATGATGATTCATTCTCTAAAATCAAGTTTCCTAAAGAGCAACTCCTAAGAGGTGACTTGAATAAGTGGAGTTACAAAAGAATTTTTTGCTCCAAGAATATAGTTGTATTCCTGATGATATTTAAAATCTTAAGGCTAAGATACAGAAGACAATGGAATATATATACTCCTGATTTTTTTCCTGTTTATCTTTTACAGAGGTGATGCAGTTCCTGTCTATGCTTTCATCACTCAGCAGGCACCGCTATCTGAATCATCTCATAAATCATCACCCCTCCCAGATATTCAGCTTATACCACCTTAGATTAGCATGGATGCTAATCACAATCTCACTGAAATTTAATTCTTCTTTTCTCTACATATCTTCAGATGTGTAATGCTAATCATGCTGCAGCAATAAAATTACTGTTTTTGTGTATTACAGTTTGGCTTTACATCAGGTCAACTTTAAAGATAACATAATTGCTTCTTTAAAGAAATAACTGATGGCTTTCTTCAAAAAGTAGACGCCTTCACATTTAATTCATTAGTTTAAGAAGTTATTTGAAGGGTTGTAGTATTCTTGAATAAAATTGATTAAAGTATGTTTATAAGTATTTTAAAAGCATTGTTTTGTGAAAAAGTAATGAGGATTCTGGTAAGGAAATATCTCTGAAAGGACTGTCCAGGGATACAGATGAACAAATGTAGATTTTTTTTTCAGGTTTATAACTGAATATTTCTCTCACATATGAATATCCGGAGGTCAAATACCCATGGTGGTTTGGCAATTTTGATTTTTTTTCTTAAAGGCAGCTTCTATTCTTATCTAAGCCTTTTACTTGCTTTCGATATTTTCAACCAGTATGGCCAATGATTAGCACTGATTAATCCAAAACATTTACAAACCCACTGATCATTGTTCTTTAACTAAGGCATGATTTAACATCATGTTCAAATAATAACCATTGTTTACACTTTAATATTAGAAGTATTTCTACTATTAGATTATTTATCTGAAGAAAACCAAAAGACTTCTGAATTTAGTAGCATTTATTCATGATTAACATCAATATGCAACTTTCAAGCATATGGATGAATAACCTGTTCAGCTAATAGTGATCAGTTTTTAAGCACCTGTTAGGTACAAAAGCTAATTTGATTAGACAACAGAAAGCAATAGCATATTTTCCAAATTTGCAGAAATATCTTCTGATTTTAAAAAAAAACTCCATCTGAAGACTATATGCAGTCCCAAAATAGCATCACTGTATCACCCTTTATCTTTAAATTTGACATGTGTATCACTCATAGCTAATCAGTATATACTATCTTGCAGAACAACCCAGAGGTCTCAAAATCAATATCTCAAGACTCAAGTATATAAAATCACAAATGTCTTTGTAACTAGTACTAGAATCTACCCTTCTCCACATAAATTTGACTAATGAAAAATATCACAATCAGGTTAAAGCAATATTGGTAGAATATATTGCCTCTATAAAAATATGTTGCTATCTTGAGCCATTTGTTCAGCACTACTAAAAACAAAGTTCAAACACATCTAGTTCCAAATATATTCAGTGCATAAATAGTATGTAGGCACATTCATGTATAAAATTAAAATTCGTTGATTTTGTATGGCTAAGGGAACTAAAATTCTAGTGAAGGTAAGGCTTCACTGCTTCTCCACAAGCCATGCTCTCAAAACAGCTCTATGAAATGTTTTCCTGGATTTGCGTCTCCTGAAATTTACTTGCCCCATCCTAGTATGAGATACAATCATTCCAGCATATGCAGGATTTCTTGCAAAAAAGAAATCTTAAAAGCAATAGGAGTGACAGAAACTGTTGTCATAGCTGGTTCCCGAAAAAACCCTAATTTTGTAGGAAGAACTTGAATTTACAACACTATCTCATTAACAGGAACAAAAGCAGATGAAGCAGATACTGCTTTGGCCTGATTACTCACCATAGAGTATGTTTTCTTCTACAGAAAAAAAAAAGATATCCCATATATAGATAGAAATTAAATCTTGTGTTAAAAGGCAGTATTCAACTGATTGGAAAGGATGATCCTGAAATGAAGATATATCTGTATTTCCAGGGAAGAATGGCCATTCAAGAATAGCCTGCACCATCCCAGATGAAAATACTTTTAGCAATTCCAGCAAGTATGTCAGTTGGCTTTAGTTCCCCATGGTTGGCATAACTACTGCAGGCTTGGTAACAGTGGCATCCTCCTCTTTCCATTGGGAAATAACTGTCTTCAGCTGGGTATAGAACTGCACCCCCTGAAAGAAACAGATACTAAAGTGTAGAATTTATGCCAACTTGTAATGCAAAATCACTGCAATTTATGAAAAAAACTGAGACGAGCTCCTGGAAGTTCTCTATGAAATACAAGAATCTACTAAGCACATTCCTCCCACATTCCATTTCACAGACACAATAACATATTTTTTTTAAAAAAGCAGTTACCTGTTTGCCATAGAAGTTGGTATCCCCTCTGAAAGATCCACGAGAGCCAGTGAAGGAGAACATTGGCAAAGGCACCGGAATAGGAACATTCACACCAATCTAAATCAAAATCATATTAACAACACTGAAATAGAACATAAGTAGCAATCAGCACAGAATGCTATACAGTATGAGTTCACGATCAGGATGTCCTGCATTCAAATTCATACTCTCCTGGAGAAGAGTTGTCTCTCCTAGAATAATTTCTGAGCAATTTGATGTTTTGCAACCTCATAATCAAGCAATACATGACTTCTTTTGTATAGTTATATAATTATTGGAATAACAGCAAGAGGTGGGAATTAGCCTTTCTCCCTGCTACAATCCTAATGAAAAATAATCAATGTAAGAGAATTTAAAATTGCAAGGATCTTCCCTATCAAACTTGTACTGTTATGACAAAAAGCAGTCAGACAGACAAGAGAATAACACTTTTCAGTCATTTTCCACTCACTGATTTTGATGGAAGATAAGTCAATTTTGATAGCATTATCTGAGATATCCTTTCTTCCTATTTCGTGATATATGCTGACAGTTCTGTCAATCTAAAGAACGTGTCAATAGGCTCTTTTATAGATTTTTAAATTTTTTTATAAGGATGGACCCTCTGTCTTTCAAAACAAAAATTAAGCAATTCTCTGGTGCATGAGCTGCCCATCAAAAAATGTAGTCTAAATCTCTTTCCAGGTTGTTTTGAGTTCTAGCAAGTATTGTCAACTCAAGTGCTTTTCACTTCAAAATATTTATTTGTTTATCAAACATGTACAAGATAACAAATATAAGTATGAACATAAACAAGAACAAAGGAAATAAATACAGATAAATTTGGACAATAAGGGAGGGTAGGCACCTTGGTGCACTTATGCACACCCTCTTTAAGGACCACTTAGGAATAGGGTGAGGTCCACAGTAGACAGTTTGAGGTTGAAGCTGTGGGGGGTTGAGGCTGTAACAAAGGATATGTTCTTGTTTAATGCAATAAAATATTTCACATTTCATTGAGAGAAAAATGATGTAGTATGCAGTGCAGTATTGATGGGACTCATTTTTTAAGTAATGCAGCAAGCCCAAGAAGCAAACAAATGAATGAATCACTATAATTAAATACTACTATTAAAACTATCAGGCCTATATATGTCACAACTTTCCATCTAAACTGCTTTACAAGTTATCTGAAAAATTCGAACATTAGGAAATTGCTTTGATCCATCTAATTTCTACTCAAAACTGTCAACAGTTCTTCAAGTTATTGTGTTAACATGTTCTATGTAAAAGATTCTCTTTTATTTACCTGTCCAACATCCACTAAATGGGAGTATTTCCGGGCAGTGGCACCATTAGTGGTGAAGATTGCTGTTCCATTCCCATAAGGATTGTTATTCACTATTTCAATTGCTTCATCCAGACTGTTTGCTTCCAAAACCACTAGAACTGGTCCAAATATTTCCTCCTTATAGCAGGTCATATTAGGCTACCAAAACAGAAAAAGTTGAAATGGCATACGCTTCAAAAAGATTATGCAGAAAATCTTATTATATAATACAAAAAATAATGTTCATTCACAAAGCATGGTTCTCATGTCTTTCACATAACCATTGACTGCTATTCTAGGGTCTGATTACCCAACACTATACACAACTGCATCATCTAAGAAAGAAAAGGAAGGTATTTAACACTTTTTTTAAATTAAGCAGCAAATTCCTAAGTGGGGTAAATAATCCCAATAAAAAATTCAGTATGTTCAGCAATAAATAAATGTAGAATAATGATTGGAAAAGAAAAATATAGAATAAATGTATGCTTGAAGAGGATTATTGCCTTGAAAATAATCAAAAATAGTTCTATAAAGAAATCAGAAGAAAGGGAAAAAAAGTGCAAATCTTTTGTTACAGATCCCACATATATAAGATGATGGGATAGATGACAACCTGCAAATTCTTTGACCCAGCATGGTTAGGCTGGCCAGGGTAGCAAATCTGCAGAAAACAGATGCCAATTCAGATATAAAACACACTAGGTGACCCTAATTCCTTGATTGTTACAGAAGGCCTGCAATCTAATCTTACACAACCTTACCTAGAAGCCAGACCCTGTAAACATAACAAAGCTTATTTTCATGCAATTCAGAATCAGTGTTCCCTGATGTAGTGGTCAGGTTTAAAAGAAAGAAATCAGCTCTTTTCGCTGTTTGCTGTTCCTTCTGCATCATTTTAACATCATCTTTAGATTTAGTTTGATTAGAAATAGATATGTAATACTCATGGCCTACATCTTTCATCAATCCTTAACTTTCTGCAGAAAAGAAGTGTATCTCCAAACAGATAACTCCTATCAACTCTGGCCTTTATAATAAATCTTCAGTCAGTACAAAATGCAACTAGGTGGGCATTTATACGTGCATCTAGAACTACAATACATTATACCTCTGCTCCACAAGCTATACTGGCTACCTATTTTATTATTAGATTTTTATCCCACCTTGATTACTTCTAACTCAAAACACCGAGCATGTAATATTCTGTAATACTCTTTCCTATTCTTTTTCACCCACAACAACTTCGTGAGATGGGTTGGGCTGAGCGAGTGATGACCAAAGTCACCCAGCAGCTTTCATGCCTAAGGTAGGACTAGAACTCATAATCTCCTACTTTCTAGGCCAGCACCTTCATCACTAAACCAAACTTTGCTTAGGGGTCCAATTCCAATTATAAAGCTCTATATAGCATGGGGCCAGGCTGTTTGAGGAATTGCCTCTTTCCAGTGATATCTACTCCTCCCATCAAATCCAACAAGAGGCTTGTTGTAAGTTCCATCCACTAGAGAATGTCATCTGGTGGGACCTGGAGGTCTATATCTGCTGCTGCACCTGCATGAAATATGAAATATCATTCCCCCTAGGGTTTGGCTGGCCCTGACTTTGTTGGTCTTATGGAAGAGCTTTGTCATCTGGCCTGATCAGAAAGTGGTGTGGAAATCATAAAATGGACACCTGTTCTTGAATGTATGTGCTTTCCCATTGACTGTATTGTAGTGCTTTTAATTATTTGTTTTTAATGACTGTATTGTTTGATTATTTTAAATTGGGGGATATTGTTTATGTTTTGATTGTAGGGCACCCAGAGGGATGATACGACATGGGCAGCTATAGTAATTGAATCTATCTATCTATCTATCTATCTATCTATCTATCTATCTATCTATCTATCTATCTATCTCTATCTATCTATCTATCTATCTATCTATCTATCTATCTATCTATCTATCTATCTATCTATCTATCTATCGCACCATCCCTGCCAAGAACGCAATCCTACAAGAAAACAAAGATTTGAATCCTCAGTTTTGATTGTTCTTATTTTTTATTTTATTTTATTTTTATTTTTTTTGCTTTGTTTTTGGACTGTCATGAATTTAACAATCATTTTTACTGCATTTGTTAACAAATTACCAATTAAGTGAATCCAGCTTCCCCAATTAACTTTGCTTGTTGAAAGCCTCCTGGGAAGGTCACAAATCACAATCACATGACCACAGGACACTATAAGCACCATAAATGTGAGCCTGCTGCCAAACACTGAAATTACTATCATGTGACCATGGGGGGAGGGGTGCAACACTCTTAATTTTGAAGCTGGATCACAAGTCCCTTTTTCTAAGGCTCTTGTAACTTGAAAGCCATTGTTAAAGGAATGGTCCCAAGTTGAGGACCATCTGTATTTTCAATTTCAGAGAGTTAGCAGAAAGGAATGCTGCTATCTAGTGTGTCACTGGTACAGCCCCGCATTATTTGCATTACCAATATAATCATTAATGACAACAAAATCACGGAAAATATGTTGCAACACTTCTCCAAACATTATCTATTATTTGGTAGGGTCCTGATACAGGTAGGTAGTGCTCAAAACTTATGACAATTGAGCCCAACATTTCCATTGCTAAGCAAGACAGTTAAGTGAGTTTTGCCCATTTTAGAATCTTTCTTGCCACAGTTGTTAAGTGAACCACTGAAGTTGTTAAGTTAGTAATTTGTTTGTGAATCTGGCTTCCTCATTGACTTTGCTTGTCAGAAAATCGCAAAAAGTGATCATATGACTTCGGGACACTCCAACTGTCATAAATACATGCCAGTTGCCAAGAATCTGAATTTTGGGCATGTGACCACAGGGCGCTGCAACTGTCATGAGGTGTGGAAAAACGGTCATAACTCATTTTTTTCAGTGCCGTATCTTTTAATGGTCACTAAACGAATGGTTATGAGTCTAGGATTACCTGAAACTTAGTGTTTACTCCTCTACTCTTTTTACTGTATTTTAGGCAGGATGTAGCTGCCTATACCTGCAGTCTAATTCTTGGATACTCTCTGTAAATACCTGTATGCTAGCCAAAACTCAGTATTTAAATTTTGAGTACTTATTATGCCTATTTATAATGTTTTATTGAGGAGTAGGATTCACCAGGCATATTTACCTTTGTAATTACTTATGTTTCTCCCCTTTTTGATATAAATAAATCATATTTTTCTCATATCACTGACAGATCATTTACGATCTAGTCGGAATCCACTTTACTGCAAAGTAAACAAGCTTTAGGACATTTCAATATTTCAAAAAATAATCAGACACTAATTCTTTTAATATGAGAGGAAGAATTATTTCTTGGATCATTTTAGATTTCCCTTCTTTATTTTTAAAACTGGTAAGAATGATCAATGTACAAACTCACCTTGACTTTACCAAGAATAGTAGGTCCAACAAAATTGCCATTTTCAAATCCTTTCACTCTGATTTTTCGACCATCAAGAAGAACATTGGCCCCTTCCTTTGCTCCACTGTCAATCAATTGGCAGACCCGTTCCTTAGCCTGTGGACTGATCAGGGGTCCCAGATCTGCACCAGGCTGATCTCCTATAATACACAAAAATTGCTCAGAGCCTAACATCAGGCTTTATTAAAACTGCAAAATAATAATAATAATAATGAGCACAGTTAAACAAAATATTCTGTAACATCATCAGGCTGTACTTAAAATTGCTATTTAGTATTGCTATTAATAACTGCTATTTAATATTTGTTCACTAGTTTTGTTTGTCCAAGGTACAATAGCCATCATGTTACTTAGTTTAAGCAACTTGTTTCAGACAATTTGTGTAAATGCTCTACTTCTTCCTTTTTGTACCCAGGTATTTGCATAGGCTAGTAAACCATTCCATATTTTTTTTTCAATACTGCAATAAGTATTTTGGTTACTCTTGTAGGTACATTATTAAGCAATATTTAACTAATTCACCTTAAGAAAAATGCAAATTTATCTAATAACTTATAACAGCATTTGCAATTGTCATTTTGGACTCAAAATAAATATTTCAGAATCAGATGCCCTCAATTCTACAAAGCCCTGGAATAGCATAGCTGAAAGTGACCCTTTCTTTCCAAGCCAAGAATACAAAGGTCATTGAAGTGGTTTATGTTAAGACTAACGTGGCAAGAATGGAATCGTCCTGCTCCCATTCATCTGCTAGAGAAGAAGGAAAGCAAGGAACTTGTTTACTTATTCTCTGGCAGAAAGAACCCTGTTTTAACTGCTAGTGACTCTCGAATTATGGTAGCAAAGGGAAAAGACATTGTACCATTAGTTAGAGGAACAAGAACCATCAACTGCCTGTCCTTCTAATCTGCAAGCCTGATAGAATTTTTTTTTTCATTTATGTTGGTGAATTTGGAATATAGTTCTGGCAAGTGGGATATAAATAGATAAAATTAAGACCCATTGTGATACACTATGATTGTCTACATCAGGACTCAAAATCCCAGCCTGTGGACCAGATGCGTCACATGCTGGCCATGCCCATGCTCGGTTTAGCAAAGGGGACAAAGTCCTAATATGTCATGTGACACTGCCATGATGACATGAGTTTGACCCCTCCCCCCGGTCTACATCAATTAGCTTTCCTCAAATGAATGTCTTCCAAGTTTGGTGTGTTTCAACTTTGAAAACCCTAAATAAATAGAGTAAAATGCTAAAAATTCTGGGAAATGGTTCAAACTCATCTAAAAGGAATCCAACTAGGAAGGCTATTCTACATATAAGCAACTGCCAATAACAGACCAGATTATAAAAACACACCTGCATTAACACGCAAGTTCTTTGCTTTTTCCACCAGTTCTGGTAGCCATTTCCGAGACTCCCCTACCAAGATTGCAGCAGATAATGCCATGCACCGCTGGCCAGCAGCTCCAAAAGCTGCTCCAATCAGTTGATTTAGTGTGTTCTCTTTATTGGCATCCGGCATCACTACTCCATGATTCTTAGCTCCCTACAATATAACATACAGGCTCTCAAATGTACTAAATACACATTTCATAGCCGTCTTTAGATCTTATGGAACCAATTTCTATCTTTCTGTTGAATATGCAGGCAAGAGGATAGCTGAAGTATGTAAAACATACAAATTTTCATCATGCTTGATGAAAAAGTGACAATGGTAAAGAAATGTTGGAAAAGTCCCATATGCCATGCATTCACACACAACATTGTGAATCTGTAGCAAAATTGTACAAAGGAATTGTTTTGACTGACATGGGAAACAGTTCAATTACATGTTTAATTAATCATGTATGTCAGACTTCAAGATGTGTCATCTAGTTCCTGTAATTCCTAGCTAGCTTGTCTAGTTTTCTGTCCTTTATTTGCTTTGGATTTTTTTGTGTGGCACAACATGCTGGTTAATCAATTCCAAATGAAGATAACGACTTGAAGATGGGAAGGCAGAATGTATGCATTTTAAGCAAATTTTAAATATATTATTCCTTAGCTCCCCAAAATTTGTATTGAAACAGAGAATATTCTATCCAGCACTGAAAATAACTAGGAGATATAAATAAAAATAAAAAACATTTTGACTAACTTGTTATTCAGTGCCCCAGCTCATACAGAACAGAACCTATGATACAAAATGAAGACAAGCTTTTTCTTCATTGTGCTTTTTTCAATAACATAGATATAATTTGTTTAGCTTTATTTGAAATGACAGACTTTTAATTTTTGTCTTCAGTGAAACTGCAAATCAGATCTACAGTTCAAAGCACAAAATAATATTGCAAAATGTTTGATAGCTTTTTGGTAAAATGGAGTGGTTTTTTTTAATGCTGAGTTTTACCATATTAGCTTGGATTCTCTTGCCATGTTTTGAACCTCTTTCATAGATATATTCTCCAGCCTGATTAGATCCAACAAAGCTGATGGCTTTAATATCAGGATGATCACAAATAAAGTTCACAGCTGTGAACAAAAACAAGAGCAAAAATGAAACACTGACAATTACAACAAATTATTAAAAACATTTTCTGTACAGTTTAAGACACTAATTAAAAATTAGTCATTTTTCCATCTCCAATTATCCTAAACACTAAAATTATAATATTCTCAATTAACTTTCTTACAATTAAACCCGTTTCTTGGGAGCTCAGCTACTTGGGTTTCTTCAAATGGCACATTTACTTCTTCCTTTTTCCCCATATGAAAGCACATATGCACAATCACAATTATTTGATCTAGAGTCATAAACTATGCAATCACCCTTGATAACCAGGTTACCCAAAAGCAGTGAAAGTTGACTTTCTCTACTCATTTGATAACATACTTACAAAGATAAAATACTTACAAACTTATTTACTTTGGCTGCAAAGAAAGTGATGAAATAATTGCCTAATTCCTCATTCTGAATTAATAAACTAGGAATACAAGCATGTAACTTGACTACTTTCCCCATGACTTATATATTCCATACCATCTGTACACTGAAGGGATGGGGAGAGACCTTTCAAGAACCCCTTGCTGTTACCTTCATGTTGACCATGGATAATGTTTAGTGTTCCATCAGGTGCACCAGCATCCTGCAACAGCTGGGCAAGAAACATAAGAGCTCCTGGAACACGCTCCGAGGGCTTCATCAAGAAGGTGTTTCCACACACCATGGCCATAGGAAACATCCAAAGAGGAATCATAGCTGGGAAATTAAAAGGTGCAATGCCTGCACACACACCCAGAGGCAAGCGGTAGGTGCACGTGTCCATGTCTTTAGTAATGGAGGGAAGGGTTTCGCCCAACATAAGAGATGTCACACTACATGCATGTTCAACCACCTCTGCAACAAAAACAAATAGAAAAGTATCTCCCTCAGTTCCTGTTCTTTAGCTTCCAAATTCTTTCTTCAAATCATTTAAGTTTTAAATGCCACTATAGGTAGCCCTTGACTTACAACAATTCATTTAGTAACCATTTGGTTACAACAGCACAGAAAAAAGGGACATGACTATTTTTCTCACTTATGACCATTGCAGCATCCCAATGGTTATGCAATCAAAATTCAATCGCTTGGTAACTGGCTCATAGTTATGACGGTTGCAGTGACCTGGGGTCCTGTGATTATCTTTTCCAAATGTCTAACAAAGTCAGTGGGGGAAGCCAGATTCACTTAATAACCATATTACTAATTTAACAACTGCAGTGATTCACTTAACAATTGTGGCAAGGTCTTAAAATGGGACAAAACTCACTTAACACCTATCTCATTTTGGACTAAATTGAGGACTACCTGTATAACTATCAGAAAGACAGGAAAAAACACAGAAAAAAATCTTGGGTAATACCCATCTTCCCAATGTGGTTAACCTAGGGTTGCCAACTCAAATCAATCCTGTAGTTTTCCTCTTCCCTATTCCCACTAAATGTATCTAAGAGTCACTGATAGTATACATTCATAGTACAGATATATGCATATGTCTGCCAGAAGACTCACTCTCTAAAAAACACAGGGACAAGACAAAAAATAATGACTATTGACAGAAACTATTTGCCTGTAAAACAGTGTATTTCATTTAGAAATTTACAGATTATCCTTCTGTTTGTACTATTCTTTCATACATACAATCCAATCTTATACCCAGAATCACACAATATATTCCCGTTCCTTCCAACCAAAAAGAAGGAGAAAACACCAAGACGGAATCCTGTCAGAAAAAAAGGGAAATGGCAGCAGCGGTGACAAAAACTTTATGGAAAGGGAAAGAGGCAACTTGAAATGAAGAAAAATGAAGAAAATATAAAAAGCTCTTCTTAGAAACTATTATATTCCCAAACAACAACTGCCTTCCAGTCAAGAAGTACTTTTTCTTTTCAGCAGGAAGTCATCTCTATCTCTTGCTTATTCCTTTATTTTCAATTGATTTTTGTGTCTTATCTCTGGCTTCCTGAAATCACATGTTGTATTTCCTCAACATCCATATGAGTTTTGGTGTCATATATCTAGTTTTGTGCCAACAATACACTTACATTCCAAATTAGAAATCCCATGTACATATAAATATTCCGAAGCCTTGTAGTAAAAATTGGATTTTGTGCCAAAGTATGCAGCACTGTATGCAGATCAGTAAGAAGACGACCTAGTCATATCAAAATGTAATTCAAAACTCAACAATCATCACTAATTCTGCAATATCCCTAAAGAGGCTATATGATTAGAGATATACAAAATTCAACAATTTAGGAATGTCATATCCAGGTCAGCTGAAAGCATTTTACATTTAAGAAACTTGTAGCTGTAAACCACCAAATTATAGCTATGAACCAGAGGAAGGCAGGAGATATATCTAAGAAATACATAATAAATAAGAAGGAAAAAGAAAACTATCCAAACAGATTACCTCAGAAGATGCTAATAATCTAGCAAGGATGCCCTAATTGAAGTCTCCACTGAGATATTTGAACAAAATGATTTTCATGGTTCCTCCCAACTCTATGATTCTATGATACTAGCATAATATGCATACTGGGGGAAAATAGGATTAAGACTGAACAAAAACCATGAAAAGACAATTTATGATTTGGTGCATGAAATTCCCCATATAAAAGTCCAGAGATGGGAGCTATGCTCCTGAGATCCTGAGAGTCAAGTTGTTTGGAAATATTCTCATCTTCCTACAGTCCAAAAAAGCTATTCTCCATATACAGCAAGAAGCAGACACAAGCAGCTTACGGAGGCCCCGAAACACATCCCCCTCTGCATCAGCCAAAGTCTTTCCTTGCTCCAAAGTGATCAGTTTTGAAATTTCTTTCTGTAGATAAGAAGAGAATAAACAAATGAGGAAAAAGAACCACAAAAATTCAGCAAATTTCTGGAAAAACACATTGTTCTGCAATAGGCCAAAAACAAGAGATGATTTAAAATGCCCATCTTTCTCACTTTTTAATTAGCATTTTTTAAATAAAACCGAAAATCTAAAGCTTGATATGTTGGCAAAAGAACAAATATAAAAGAATATAAAACAAATATAAAAGAACAAAGAAAGATGACCTCCCACACATATAATTTTTGTCTATTTTTAATATATACATGAATAGGTGAACATTCTTTTATTTTGCTTCTCTTTGCATTGGCTCTTTATGAAAATCAGTGCCATCAAGGGCATAGCAATTCCTCACCAAATTATCCTTGATAAGCTGTTGGTACCGCAGGAAGATTTGCTGTCGACTCAGAACAGATACCTCTGACCAGTTCGGCAAAGACTTTTTGCACGAAGCCACTGCTGCTTCCATCTCACTCTGTGTGGCTTTTGGGACTCGACCAACAACTTCATTGGTTGCCTTTTAGAATGACATTCCCATAGAATTAAATGATTAATTACAACAATTGAAATTCTCCCAGTAGCCATCCAAGAGTTCTTTAGATAGCACAAATCTATTATGGGATGAGTTCCCAGTGTTACTTCCAGTTCAAAGTAAAGATTAATATTGCTATTCTTAATGTAGTAATAAAAACTGTAAACTGTATTATGCAGCTGGTACCCTGATCATATAGTTTTCAAGAAAATATTGTGACTATGTTGCTCCATATAAAGCAGAAATGAGGAACTTCTAGCAGGGCACATCCAATCAGTAGGCTTATTTCTCAACTCCACCTCTCCTTGTAGTCAAATTCTTATCTCTAAGCAGTTGCTGACTGAAGATAGCAAGTTTTTCCTTAACCTGGGCACAAATATGTGATTAGAAATAAGAGTGTTTTTGCTACTTCTGCCTGGAATCAATCTTTAAAAAGTTTCCAAGAGGCTTTAACTGCACAATAATTAAATATTTTGGAAGGAGGCAACATTTATGTACTTTTGTCAATAAAACTACATGGAAATAGCCCAAAAAATCACCAGCAGCTGAAGTTATCTTGAAGACATTTTAAAAAAGGCCTTACAGGCCATGTTGGGAAGGAAGTCCCAATGAAAAATGCCCCTTTTTGATGAAATTAGGCTTTTTTAAAAAAAAAACAACTCCATTGGGGCAGCTTAAAAACACATGGCAAGGAAATGACTACTTGCCTTTTATCAATGGCAGCCCAAAACCGTCATTACTCCCAACTGAGGTTCTTAAAAATCTAATTGTTTTTAGAGTGCAGTCAAGTTATTTTTTTTTTCTGTGCAGGGAGCCCTAATAGTTTGGGGAGAAGTGTATCAATACTTGGACAGGATAAAACTGAAAAAAATGGAAAGCAAGAAGGGTGGAGTTTACATATAGCTTCATAAAAATATATTTGGAGCTCCATGTCTATTGGCCCAGCTCACCCACTCTGTCTAAACAATGGCTTTACCTAATCCTGGAATGGCATTCTGGCAAGTGATATCATCCATTCCTGACAGTTTGGTCCTTGGCCCAAATAGGTTCTTCTCTCAAGTTTAATTGCTGAATTAATAAATTTGGTTTGAACATCTTCAAGATCATTTTGGGAGGATCCTCTGGAATGGATTATGGCAAATGGTTGGGAGATAAGAAAGCCCAATCGCATTAGTGGATTTCCATTTAAACAATATTGGATTTGAGTAAAGCCTTCCTCTTCTGACCCATCAGTGAGAACATGTGATATTTTTATGGGTTTATACAAAATGAACTTCATGTTAATAAGCTGCATTAAAAAGTGCATTACCTACAGCTATAATTTAAGTTGTTCCCATAAATTCTCTACAAGCATGCAAATATTTTACTCCTTATTATAACAAAAATTTGAAATTAAGGAAAAGCTTATTTATTTTTAATTTTCTAAAGAGTATAATGTAGAACAAGCAAGCAGCCTATAGGAAAAATATGGGGTGGGAGAAACTTCATGCTGCTTGCATCTTCTAAATCATCCTGTTTAGGAAATTAAGAATAAACTTTCTCTTAATTTCAAAATTAAGTTGTAGCAAATTTATTTAAATTACTTAAAAATAGTTTAGAATATCATTTATTTTCTGTCTCAAAAACAAACCAATGTTACTTACAGGGTTGCAGATTTCAATCCATTCATTACTTTTTGACTCCACAAACTTGCCATCAATGAACAGTTTGGTTGTTGGCTGTAGAATACAAAATGCTGGTTAATACATATCCTAGTGTTACAAAAGCAAAATAAGATTGCTCCTTGCACTTAATGAAACTCATATTAATTCTATTTGTTCCTATTTGTTCTTCATTGTATCTTTTACAGAAATAGGACTCATTTTTTTGGATTAATATTAATGAACCGCAAAATAAGTGGATCAAAAATTCCTGATAGTACAATCTTCAAAACTGTTAAAGCCATTTTTATTACAATAAACAATTAAGTCCACTTTAGTTACTTTTCTTCTTTCTCTTGAGAAGAATATATTTTGCTCTAAGGCCAAATTATCCCAGACAAAGTGATATTTTTCTCGCCTTAAATTTTTTACTCTGAAGTTGACCCGAATGCTATTCATCTCCACCTACAAGCTGAGACAAATAATGCATAGTGGATAAACAGCATATCACTTTATTCTGAGTTAGTATTTGTTTTCTTTAAAAAATAACTTACCAGTGAAGAAGAGGAAATAAATGATGAGGAATGCCAGTTCAAATTTGCCTTCCTTGAGATCTATAAGGCAAAAAACAAACAGAACCAACTAAGCTCATCTATCCTACATTTCAAGAAGAAATCCAGGTAACTGTGAAATTCACAATATAATTTGAAAGACAATACAATATAAAGGCAAGATTAGATCTCAGAAAGTTCCATCATAAAATATTGTACTTACATTGACCACCAGGAGGCGTTGCATTACTTGTTTTATCTTTATTGGGAATTATCAGATGCTGGTAGTAAGTTTTTATAGGGGGTTCAAACCTTCTACTCACCTATGTCCATATTTTAAATGATTATATACAGTGTATTCACTTTAGGCGTAATCCATGCGCTAATGCTTGGCAGTTGCAGTTATTTATCACGAAAGCAAGGTTTTGTATTGTCTGAGGAGCTATTGCTGTTTCTCTTTACTTTTTCTCATTGCAGAATGTAATATGAAAATATTGTAACATGAACAGGTCATTCCAGTTGAAGAATATTGTGTAGGAAATTCACAAGTAAACAATTTCCAAGTACTTATTGACTAATTATATTTAAAACTTTTCCACCAAGACCACAGAGGCATATATGGAAATCTTCCTATATTTTATTCTAGCGAGAGCAAGCTTGATAGC
The DNA here is from genome assembly GCA_004320025.1 of Laticauda laticaudata. NCBI lineage: Eukaryota > Metazoa > Chordata > Lepidosauria > Squamata > Elapidae > Laticauda > Laticauda laticaudata. Next base: position 114,313 of record BHFT01002215.1, read on the forward strand.
ATAAATGAACTCAAACCAATCCCATCCCAATATCTTAAATGCTTCGTATTGCATCCGACCTCTGTATCACAATAAATTAATAGATTATCACTTGAAAGAGACCTGACAGTTCAGGCCGACAGTCCATATGTTCATCACTTAACATTTCCTAGCAAAACAAAGCTAATACAGAAAAATGTATTGAATGGAGAAAACTCGCAATGTTCTCTCTAGAAACAACACTGATTAACAATCACCACGACCATCTGCCCCCTTTCAAAAAACGGGAGTGATTTGGGGGCCGTTTTCCAACTTTTATCTCACTGTTTATATTCCTAAGATTTAAGAACATTATCTCAAAACCTTTGCAAGTTCTTATCTTGCAAACGGGCAAATGAGGTGGGAGAGGGATTTCTGCACCTTGTTGCAGCCCACAAAATCACCCCCCCCCCCGCCGCCGCCTTCTGCCTTTGGGTCCCNCCCCCCCCCCCGCCGCCGCCTTCTGCCTTTGGGTCCCAATCTTCATGCCCCACAAGTGCAGCTCCCCACCTGATATACCCTCAATTTAAAGTTGACAAAACTGTCCCCCCTATGCAGGGCAGCTTTTAAGAAGAAGGCAGAATGTTAAATAACTAAAGGGCAGGCAGCTTTTCGTTTCTAGGTCAATCAACGTCTGGCACACAAGGAAACGCCTTCATGGACCTTGGCTTGACCTGACCAGGCCGTTCTCCCTCCAGCCAGCCAGCCCTGCGGTGCGCAGAACAGAATTTCGCGCAGATCTCGGGATCCTGTCCGTTTTCTTTCTTCCAGAGACAGCCCTTAAAAGTGAACTCACCGCCGATCCGAAGTTTACAAAAACCCTCAGCGGGTTCTTGCCAGCTGCGTGATCCCATCGAGGGCGACCCCCAAATGGTTAAGGCTCCAGCCCGGAGGAATCTCGATCGTCGGAAGGGTCTTTCTGTGTTCCAGGGCAAAACGCGTCGCCGTCCTTTTCGGGAGAGCTCTCCCCACCCGCCCTCGGGCGCAGAAGTCGCTCCACGGCGAGGGGTTAAGAGCAGTGGCGCCGATGTGCCACGGACGGGGAAGAAGAGCTCCCCGCCACGCCAACGGCAGCAAGGGCGTGAGCTCCGCACGTGCAGACCAGACGCCGTTCCCCCGCCCTCCCCCGCCCCTCACTCCGTTCTCTTTCGCGCGACCTCACCTCGAACCAGAAGCGCCGCCCTCCCTGCGACCCCCGAACTGCGGCCACAACCGCCATTCTTCCAACGACCACCTGCCGACGAGCGCCCTGCCCACTCGCAGCTCAACAGCTGGGTGCCGCCCACACACCTTTCGTCTTTGGCCAACCCGAACCGCATCCCGCCCCTCGGGGGGGGGTGGCACTCTCACCGACCAATAGAGCATTGAAAGAGCCCGGCTTGCCCCTTCCCCGTCAAGGGGAGGATGCCATTGGTTACTTGGCTGTAAACGCCCCCTCCAGCCGGAATTTGACTGGCCGATTTTTCTTTCCCCGAGTTACGACCTCTGGAGTTTTCTGTTTTTTTTTTTGTTTTGGTTGGGGAAAGAGGCAGAACGTGGAGGGGGGGAGGGGGGAAAGGAGGCGGAGCGTTCCTGACCCGTTCGAAAAAGAGCTGTCAAGACTGCAGACTCCCGCGTGAAAGGAGGGTGGGTGGAGGTTGGGCTGTCATGTGATGGGCTAAGATGGCGGTCTCTACGGAAGGTAAGAGACGTTGAGGAAGACGGAGAGGTTTGTAGTCTTCAGTCTTCCTTCTTATGCTCGCCGTTTACCTAATTTTGAGTAGGCATGCATTGATTCCGTAGATAATTAGCCACTCCCCACTCCCTTCAGTGGTGTCGGTTCTCCGAGACTGCCTGCACGTGCAAGGTCTTGCAAAAGGGCTCTGCCATTGCCTCCTTCCTAGGGCTGAGACTGACTGGCAGAAGATCATCCAGCTGGCTTTGTGCCTAAGGCGGGACTAGAACTCAGAGTCTGCCGGTTTCTCGCTGATGCCTTAACCAACTCAAATCAGACTGGGTTTCTCATTAGCCAGAAGCCCCTGAAACGCAGGTGGGGACGCTCTTTTTGATGTCATTGGATTTGGCTTCTGAACGCATATGTTTGGAATCTTACATGACATGACGGAAGCTCATCGTTGGAAACAAATCGTTGTTAAAACGACTATTAGGATTTAAAGTAGATCTCGAGTTGGTCTGACCAGGTTCTTAGTAATCTGTACAATTATCTGAGGAATGATGGTTGGCTTGTGTTTTGTGTCACAAAGTGCCAACAGTGGAAAATAAAGTGGACGCCATCAGCCTGGAGTAAATCAGACTTTTCTACTTCTCCTCCCAATGGCAGTCCTTGTATGCTGGAAGCCTAATAGGCCAGGGAAGATTGTGATAGTTCACCTTTGGGCAGATGAGCTATGGTGCTGTCATGTACAATCATTGATTGTAGAGATCTTGCTGTTTCTTAATAAAAAGTTTTTTTTGGGGGGGGGGAATCCTGTTGGATTTTTAGAATCTATGATATGGCTGCTAGGCAAAGTAAGCATTTGTTAAGTTTAAATGTACCCATTTCACCAATACAGTGACTCTAGGCAACTTACAATGTGATAAAAAGTTTAAAAAAAAAGGTTCTACTTGGGATTCAAACACTTTTGCCACCGGTAAGGTGGCTGTGGCTTGGTGGGCCTGCTTTGCACATGTGCACACACTTTGTGTGCATGCGTGCGCCAAACACAATTTGCACAGGCGCAGAGGCGTTTGTGCAGGCACAAAGGCATTCTAACTCGCCACCTGCACGATGCTGGTTGCTTCAGCAGCTGCCGCGCAGCATTCTGTGCAGCACAAAGAATCTGCGCTTCAAATTCAGCAGATAAAAGTGAGTATGTGAGCCCAGGGCCAACAGCAGAGTGGTGGAGAGAATCGGTTCGGTCTCTGCTGTTCCATCACTGCTACGGCTCACCATAATCGGTCGAATACCACCACCGGTTCTACTGTAGAATTAAAATTAGAAGAAATAAAAAGAACTAAAAACCAAGATGATAAATGGCGTGGTGGTGGGGATCTTCTTCACCCAGTCAGCCACTGCCATGTAGCAAGCCCCTGTGGGGTCAAGCAGCAGAGCCAAATTTTCAGACTCTCTTGGAAGGCCTGGAATGTAAGGGTGGATTTTACCTCCAGTGGGAGAATATTCCAGAAGGTGGGAGCCACAGAAGAAAAAGGCTCTTGACCTGGACTATACCAGCAGAAATTATTTACTGATGGTGACACCAAAGTTTGGTATAAATGTGCTCTTCCATTTTTCTGTCTCATGATGTTGCTTTACTCTTTTCTTCAGCTGATTAAAAAAAAACAGGTTTAAGCTATCTATATTATACAGTGATAAAGTCTTGTTTTCCTCTTAATCTGACATTATCCAAGGAGAGCTTTCAGGGGGACAAAATTGATTGCAGTAACTGGGAACAAAGGTCGTGAGAGAGCTTAGGAATTGGCAATGCTGGTGTATTATTCTATAAGTTCAAAGAAGAGTGGATCAGCAGTGAGAAAGGACCTAAGTTAATGGTTCTGAAACTGGGGAAACTGCCCACAAAGGTGTAATATTGACATATCCTGGGTGTTATGGAGCAATATGTAATTGTTGTGAGTCAGGGTCCAGTTTAGGATTGCCACTGTTGAGATGCATATGTAAAACAACAATCTTTTGGGGGGAGGTGGGGAGTATAATGACATTATTTCTGGTCAGGAAAAGGGGTAATTGTGTCACACAATTTAAGCATAACATTAACAATCTAGTGTCACTGAAATATTGCAGTTTGAAAGGCAAATTATTACTTTTTCATGTTCCAAGCTACATCTTAAGAGATTTTGTAATCCACAGGTAAACGTTACACGTTAGTCTAAAATGGTGCTACTATATTGATTTATTTTGGCTTTTACAGATGTTCATTGATATAATTCTAGGTTCAGACTTGGAAGCCTCATTGCTGAGCTTTGAAAAGTTGGACAGGGCATCTCCAGACTTGTGGCCAGAGCAATGTAAGTAGTAATTGAATAAGAAGTAAATCATTATGGATTACTCTTTTGTGAACCAACTTTAGACTCTACATCTAAATAATTATTTCTAGTAAGATGCTATTGTAAGGATTAATAAAATAAAGATTTCCTAAGATATGGGAAAAGACTCTTTTTGAGACATAGCTAAAAGTTTCTAAAAATTTTGACAAGCTCGTAGGACAACATTAAAAATATATTCATGAAATATACTCAATATTCTGTAACATTGTATGGATAATCTAGTTTAGGGTTACATAGCCTTTTAAAAACATCAGTTTGAGAATCATGCCAAGGTTCTTCAAAAATTATGTAGAGCTAGAATAAAAATTACATTTTCTACTAAGCATATACAGAAGTTCCCTTAGATGGGCTCCAGCAGTTTTCTGAGTCCAAAAGCTCAGACGACAAAACCTCTGGTTCCAATAATCGACCCAGATTGGATCCTACAAAATTATCCTGGGACACATAAATTCACCTTTATTCATGATTATATTTTCTCTTATTTAATTTACATTTAAACATAATAAATTTGTCCCAAAGGTGCTTTTTCAGGAGGCAACTGGACTTTCTTGTTTTTCTTTCAAGATGTTTCACTTCTCATCCAAGAAGATTCTTGTATGAGTTTTTACTATGATAAGCCACATATGGCATTTAAATGGTGTTTGTTTACACTGATGATTCTATCTAATATTCTATCTAATAGCTATCCTATTAAAAGATTGCTTTTAACATGCTTAAATTTGAGTATGTTTATTCATAGGTAGAGATTTAAAAGAGTTCAAGAAGGTAATCTTGCATAATTTATTTCAGAAGTAAATTCTGTTGAGCCTGTGCACATTCTACCCAAAATAATGATGCTGAATGTTGAAAAATAGAGATATAGGGTTAGCTGTAAGTGCTAGTTTTTATTTTTATTTAAGTTTATTTTTTTTAAAGGCATGACATGATGGCTTGTAGATAATAAAAAAGTATTATATAAATAGTCACTAACCATAGCATGCCAATATTATAGAAACATAGTTTAATAGCTTACCTCGGGAAAAAATTGAGCATAAAATAAGATAAAAGTAACATATGTACTGAATTATAATGTAGTGGTTTAATTCAGTGAAATTGTAGTTGCCTTTAAAGTTGTATAAACAATTATTTCAAAAAAATTAAAATACATTATCTATCTTGCCTCCAGTGCCAGGTGTTGCTGAATTTGCAGCTTCTTTTAAAAGTGTAAGTATTGATCAATAAGAAAAATCTAAGTGCAAGAATTGATATTTGACGTAGACATTTTTGTCCTAAAATTCTTTAGAAAATAGAACTTATCACAATAAAAAACAGATAAAGTAGAAAAATGAAAAATTATAAATGCCTAGAAAATCACTGGGATTACTTATTTTTTTGTTTTCTTGCTATGTTTTCTCACTATATTTTTTTCCTCATCCAAGTAACAAGCAAGATTTTACCACAGTAGGATGATATTGGCTAAAAAAATAGTCTTTTTTTGTTTCTTTGAAAAGAATTGTTCTAATGGATATAGTAATCTGTTTTAGAAATCTTTTATTTAATCACAGTAGAATTTTGTAAAATGTTGTAGTTCTGCATTTCAATTAGTTATTATAAATTTTTAAACATTTCTAAAATGGATAATTTGTTTATGAATGCTTGTTCTTAATAGCCCATCACCAGTTCCCCACCTAAATGGATGGCTGAATTAGAAAATGATGATATTGATATGTTGAGAGGTGAGTTTCTTCTCAGTGCTTGATAAAAATCATTTTGTATTATATATATGGTTAATATTAGATTTTATTGTCATATAACAATCTGTTAAAGTTTCTTATCTTTCATTTTGAGTCTACCATATAATGAAGAAATCAACATAATTATTAGGGCCAGTAATTATGACACTTTTTAAGTATACACTTTGGAGGTAAATGAGTTTAATTTGATATTAACGCTTTCAACGCTTTCCAAAATTGCTGTTTCTATGACTTCCTTCAGAACCCAGCTTCTACCATGGCTATTTGTTGCTTGTGCTGAGTCCTGAGAGTATTTTCCTCTCCACACAAACAACCATCAGAAGAATTTTCTTTGCTTCTTTTATTTTCTTCCTATTTTTTTAATCAAACCCCTGGGAGTTTCTTTTCCTCTTAGCCTGCCAGTCACTCATCAAAGTAAGTAACTTATACATTTTGACATTCTGTTTCCAGGCGTAAAGTAAATTTAATAGATTAAGCGATTAAAGGGAATTGAGACTGGAGGGTGAGAGTTTAGCTTCAGGAAAGCTTAAATGCAACATGTGTGGACTGCACTGCTGCAATCCTGATATTTTTCTGCTTGATAAGGGAAACATTATTATTGCTGCCATCAAATTATTTGTTGCCAAGTCTTTGGCACATTTACTCTGTGAAACTTGGGCCATGTTGGCACATATTTGATAACTATATTCCCAGTTCTCAGATGTGCACCAAATATAGTCTGAGCTTCATAGGATGGGGAAAATCAAGCTTGGCTGACAATTTATAAGTTTTGGCTAAAGTTAAATTCTTGTTTGTTGAATTTGATCTCCTTAACAATCCCAGAGAAGCATCAGTATTACTGAACAAATTGATGTCTTTTTGCAGAGCTCTTGTAATCTATGAAATATGGACAAGCTAGAGTGACTCTTAAAGACCAAGTTACAAGACACATAGAATTACTGAACCATATGAATTAATAGCTGCTGGTCTCAGTGATAAAATAATAATATGGAATTGAATAACTACAAACTTCAAACTACAAACATAAATCATGTTTTGATTTTCCCAATTGGCTTAGCTACAGTGTCCATTTTGTATGTTAATAATTCAAGTTATTTTGTATGTTAATAATTCAAGTGTATAGTTAATAATTCAAGGTTAGGCTTACCTGTGGATGAATATATATATGAGTATATACAGGGTATGAGTACTTTAATAAGTACTTCATAGTACTTGCAGTACTAGACCATCTGTGAATAAACTGAAACCAATTTTGGGGGCATATTTGACACAATTCTCTGCTTATCCACAAGTATATTTGATACTTCACTATCTTGGAATTGCCTAATTATAGCAGTTTCCTGTCATAGCCTTTCTAATGGAATGCTATCTGGCTGGTTGGAGGGCAATTTAATAAATTTTCCTATCAGGAAACTTCAAATCCATTGACTCAATATCAAAAGTGATAGAACAAAGTGAAAAATGTCCATGGAGTTTAGAGGCAAAACAGCCAGTCATGCCTTGCTTTATTGTAAGCATAATAACAATATGTGGAAAAAAACTAACATCATCTGTTTACATTATATCTTCCAGGTTGTCCAGATGATAATTACAATATATATTTTCCTTACTATCAGATAGGTACTCATGTATTACATAGAATAGCAATAACAATAGCACTTAGACTTATATACTGCTTCACAGTGCTTTACAGCCCTCTCTAAGTTGTTTACAAAATCAGCATATTGCCCCCAACAATTTTGTTCCTCATTTTATCAAGGATGGAAGGCTGAATCAACCTTGAGCTGATCATGATTGAACTGCTGACAGTTGGCAGAGTTAGCAATACTGCATTTAACCATGGTACCACCATAGCTCTTACAGATGTAGTCTCTTTCTGTGTGAAACCAGATGCAGAATTGGTGTCTCCTCTAAAAATAGTGGATTTCATTATATGCAGAATTTATACAATTATTATATCAAATTGCATTTATTTTCTGTTTGGTTATTATTATAGGTAGTCTTTGACTTACGACTACAACTAAGCCCAAAATTTTTGTTGCCAAGTGAGACAATTCTTCAGTGAATTTTTCCCCATTTTACCCCCTTTCTTGTTACAGTTGTTAAGTGAATCACTGCAGTTAAACTAATAAGAGTTAAGTGAATCTGGCTTCCCCATTGACTTTGCTTGTCAGAAGTTCACAAAAGGTGATCACATGACCCCAGAACACTGCAACAGAATCAGTTGCCAAGCGTCTGAATTTTTATCATCTGATCATGGGGGATGCTGCAATGGTTATAAGTGTGAAAAATGTCATATCAAAAATCACTTTTTTTCAGTGCCGTTATAACTTTGAACCATCACTAAATAAATGATTATAAGTCAAGAACTACCTGTATTAGGGGTTCAACTCTAATAAAAAAATGATTCATTCATTATTATTTAATGACAAATGTTTGTAATCTATACACTCTTTCTTTTAGAGCTGGGAAGTCTCACTACAGCTAATCTGATGGAAAAGGTTAGAGGTTTACAGAATTTGGCATATCAGTTGGGACTGGATGAATGTAAGTGTTGTACAGATATTTAAAAATACAGTAGGATTATTGCAGGAAATTGTCATATTTATGTATGTTCAATATGTTCATACTAATTAACTATAGGGATTAGGTACCATTAGTTTATAAAGTCTTTCCTATTCTCTTCCTAAAAATGGGAGTAGCTATTTGCTTTCAAATGATTGTATAAAATTTTGTTATATAAATAAGTTAATACCTGTTCCTCCAACCCCTTGGTGCCCTATGGTAGTTTGGAATTCCTGCAATTTGTAATCCACCAAATCCAAAAGGCATTCAATAAAGTAGATTGCTATATGCCAGTGTGATCTTCATTTCTAGCAATTCAGTACTATATTCATTCCTAAAAAGACTAAAACAAGCACCATTTTGTTGACAGCATAGATATCATTCCTGGATTACATAATATTGAAGTTTCTTCACAGACATTTCAGGGCCTGTACTAGCACCATCTAATGAACTGAACAGCATCCTTTTTAGATTCTATTCCTCAATATATTTACATTAAAGTCAGAATGTTTATTATTACTATCAAAAATTAATGTACTTGCTGCAGCATTAGAAGAATATATCTACGTACAGCCCTAAGTGTTTAATGCATTTTAGTGGAAAACATGCTAGCAATATTTGTCTGCTATGTAATTAATTAATGTAACACAAATGGAACTGCTCAAACTGAAATATGGCAGAAGTGTAGCTTAGTACCCTTCACATTAATTCTTGTTATTCAAGATTAAATAATACTTACTGATTGTAAGACTGAAATAATTGTTCAAAAGATCCAAGAGATAGCAAAATAGATCTTACATAGCCTCTAGGTGGCAGCAGATAGCTGATATTGCCGAATACATTTGTAGCTGTTAAAGATTTGGAAACTCCCATTTAAATTCTAAACAAATTTAAGATAGGATGAATTGGTAAAATGTAATAAGTTAAATTGTGTTATATTTGTTACTTTTTTTATTAATCGTCCTCTGTTCTCATAGGAAACTTTTACTGAGAATTGTTATCCTTTATTGGAAATTATGCAAATTTAGAATAATTTTTTGTAATTTGTTAAAATTTAGATTTCAGAATTAGTCCTTTGAAACCTAAGTGGTTCTTCATTTAGTTCCAGTTGTACATTTATAATACCTTTTATTAATATTTCCTCTAATAAACCTGTTACTACATTTTCTTTCCTGCTACAAAATAATCCTGCTTATTGTGTATTGATGTTTGTAATCCAAGAGAATAGTCTTCTGTTCCTAAGATTCCTGAGAGAGCATATCACAATTGTAAACCTTCCTCTATGTTCACAAAGAAGGACATTTAAATAGAGTCTGATACAATTGTGCAAGGCTTTCAGTAGGCACACTTCAGAAAACACATTGTAATGAGTAACATATTCTTTCTTGAATTGTTAAAGTAGTCATATCTTCTAAAATGCTTCATGCTGCTTTCAAAAGCTGTTTCTAGATATCAGTACATTTAGAAATGAATTTGGAGCCAGTGAAGATAACAAACTATTACCAATATAGTAATTAATTTTGTAGCGGTCATATTTTGTCACTTCTATAGATAATACATTGTAATCATCTAAACAGACAATTCCTATTATTCATGGGTCACTGAAACCAAGTAGCTTATGGTTTCTAGGTAAGACCATGGTTAGCATCCTATCTAAGCTGGTAAAGTGTACTCTTTCATAGAAGGTTCCTGAAGATCCAGTGACAAAGATTCATCTGCAAGCTCCCCAAAATATAAATGTAATTCTTTAAGACATGTTTGAGTAAAAGCTTTTGACCTTAGAAATACTTTCTTGCATAAGAGAATGTTATGTATATTTTTGATGTTTCCGTAGCATCACAACTAATTCATCAAACTGTTAATGTTTGATTGATTATATGCCATCTCTGACTTTCCCTAACCTGCTCTTTCAGATCTTCCAATAGTTAACATGTTAATAAAGTAATTATAATCATGTAATATAGCTGGATGGAGGGAGTTCTCCAAAGTAACAGTTATAGATCTATTATGAACTCTTTCCAGCTATATAGAATATTAACATTTTCCAATATTTCTGATCACATGCATACATTGCAAAACTTCAAATTTTCAATCTGCTACTTTATCTGCATTATATTTTTCTGGAGGTAGCAATGAAACCCAAACCTAATTGTCTGAGCAGTCTTGAAATATTTTTATTTTATGTACTTCCTCTCTAGCAAAGGCAAAGTAATCAAGGGCATGATTCTAACACTAGTGAAAGATTTGACTGTAATAGTAAGAGTTATTTCCCTTGCTCTCCAGACTATCCATATTTACTTCAAAGATTCTCACAGACCTCTAAAGCAGAATTAGAGAGATCATAGAAAGTAGCAAGAAAAGGAGAGGAGTATGATTCTATGGAGGAAACTAAATGGTTACCTTTCTATTTGCTAATTTTTGTTAATTTCACATATGAAACTTGAGATATTTTTGGTCAGGATTTTTGCCTCAAAGCTGTATTCAAACGCCAGCTGGAAATTAGAATGTGCGCAAGGCACTTAAATTGGCTAATTTCAGTATATAATGTTCTTAACTACCTTCAGCCTGGGGATCGTGACCTCAGCTTTTTATCATCTGTGTTGAATTGTATGCCACTTTTAGAAGTGAAGGTGGTATGGGAACTTTTAATTGTACCTGTGTGATTTATATCTAGTCAGCTCTTTAATTTCTTTTGGCTGTCTGAGGTTTCCGACATGCTGTAAATTTCACCAACTTTTTCATTATCTGCAATTTCTTTATGACTTGTGAATCGGAGTGGAGAGAGAGTGTGGATTTACAGCAGAGATAAACATGTCCATAAAGTCTGTATCTGTGTCAGTAATTGTACTGCTGTCAGTGACTGTCCTGTTTTACAGGGCTCTCTTGGGGAAGAACAGTTTGCTACTAGTGGCAGAGTAGCGTTCGCACTTTAGTTTGTATTAACATATCAGAAGATTAGTTTGCAATGATTGGGGTGGAAATTGAAGCTAGATAATAGTTACAGTTGGTTTTCCCATCCCACTTCTTACTGTCAGCTAATGAATGAATAATTAATTGAATTGAATAGCTACATTTGAAAGACAAGAGAAACAGAAAGCTGTTCATGTGAAAATGTAGTGCGGCTGATAATGATATAAAATATGTTAATCATATGTAACATTACTTGCAAATATAGTAATTACTGTAAATATTATAGTAAACAATTACTTCATTACAATTTTAATAGAATATAGCAAGATTGCATTCTAAACATTATATTATGGTTGGTCGCATAGACAGATTGTTTGCATAGACAGATTGCATTGTTTGACATTTTTATCCACCTACTGAGTCCTTCTCAAGGACTTGGGATAGCAGAAGTTACGGTATTTGATGCTGTTAAAGAAGTTACAGGATGTAAGCTGCCTTTTGCAATTGACTGGTGGTGATTTTGTCGATGATGGTATTCAAGTGGTGTTCCAGATGTTTTGGGACTGTACCCAAGGCACCTAATACCATCTTTCACTTCTTTTGCCACAGTTGTTTTACTTTTATTAGTTCCTCAAGATTTCAGTATCAGGACAAACAAATTTCTGTGAATTTACATTAAATATCCCAAATATTCAGTGTATAGTGCTTTTGTGTCTACTTATATTGTTTTCTAGCACATTTTTTTGTCCATTCCCAGTTTTCTTACTCAAAGGCAAAGTACAAAAACTTTTTCATTGACTTACCTTGTCTGATTTGGAACACAACTTTTAATTGGCAATTTATTAGGATTTATTAATTGGTGATTTATTAGGACATATGCATATTGACTTCAGTAGGCTTGAGATATTTTTAGATCTTTCCGTTTTTCACATTTTTTCCTTTTCTTGCACAGAGTTCTAGAAGTCAACATTCCTACTGTTATTTTATAACACAGCTTGTCCCTATCAACTCAGCGGAAATTAGAAGTTAGAAAATAAGGCTCTGCAGAAATAGTTACAGCTTCCTTTGTTATGCATTCCTGGCCCTTTTAGCTTTGAAGAAGCCGTCTATGGAAAAGAATATACTAGACTAGGGATCTGAGACAATATCTAAGTGCCTCATTAACTTTTGTAGGCTAGAACATGATAAAATGTCATCAAGTCCTTATCAGATGCCTGATAATCTGCTACAAGCTGGAGTGCCATTAGCTTAAATTCTCAATCAAATGCCTTCCTTGAGCTTAAAGAGCAGTGATTAAACATGGAGTGTCCCCTGAGGACTATACAGCTGTCATGGGGATTGAAGTCGATCCCCTCCCTTGCCAACCAAGAGAGAGTTTGAGCAAGAGGTCTTACTGGGGCGGACCCTCTTCAAACCCACACGTGCCTGTCCCAGCTGTTCTGTTTTGCCTAATGAATTGCATTACAGGGAGAAACTGGGTATTGTCATCGCAAGCTGCCTTCCCGGGGGACCTGAGCCAACCTCAGTAATGACTAATGTTAGTGATAGTAATTGAAATGTGATCACTCTCTGGGGACTCACACCAAGCATGATGCTCTCAAGCACTTGTGGCTGATAGAGACCTGTAAATGGCTCAAAAGTGATTTTTAATTGCTCTACTTTCCTAGTTACATTTTCCAAATATGTTTTCTTTTTATAGGTAATACAACACGTTTTCCCCCACACTAGGGAAAGACATGTATTGTCTTGAAAACTATTCTATTTTAAATGTATTGATACTATGTCCTAATGTTTGCCTCCATCCTTTTTTTTGCCCAATTTTTGCCCAATATTATCTGTTGATATGTAGTGTACCTTTAAATAGCAGCATAATTCAGCTGATTTGGAGTGGGGAGGTTATGATCCAGTCATCTTATTCATTAGCTAAGCATTAGGGATACATTGTGGATCATTTAAGATTTAATTTTTAAAAGAAAAAAATAGAATTTCAAGCCAAATTGTATTTGGGAAAGGCTTTATATATTGCCCCAAAGTGGTATTTAGATTCATTTTGTAGTTGAATGACTTTTCATGTCAACTGCCTAAACTGCCATGGTCATATTATGAATATAACAGTGAGCTTTTAGAAATGAGAGATGATGAAATAAAATAGGATCAAGCTTTTTAGGCCTGTACGTGCATTTAAATTTTTGAAGGAAAATGGAATCAGCATAAAATGTTTGTTATGGATGAAGGAATTAATGAATTTCATACACAAAAACACCCTAAAAAATAAAAACAAAAACTCTGTAGAAAGGCATATTGCTGATGGTAAAGGATAACTTGGTATAAAATGTGAACACAAAAAAAAAAGTAGATATCACAAATGAAAGCAAATGTACACATCCCAAGATATGGTTGCAGGATTTAATCTGGGTTGGTTACTGGGACCAGACCAAAGCTCAGAATACTTAAACACTATGTGACTGACCTAAAGTGGATCCTGCAAAAGTAGATGTGTTATTGCCCAAATCATAAATCTTTTTCTTGGCACTCACAATAGTCTTATTCTCCCCTCTTTTTCAAAGGTAAGGTTTACCCTGAAATCCTTTCCTTTCCTCAGCCCATTGATTACTTCTTTCACTCATTTATTTCTGTTTCAGGATTAATTTTCACTTGACCACATAAATTGCTATCTTCCATTGATATCTACAGTCTTCTTGCTTCCTCCTCCATCAGATAATCTCTACTGCCATCATGTTTCTACTGAAGACCCTTTTCCAATTCATTAGGCAGTAACTATTAGCTGTTTCAGTTCTTTCCCAAACCCTGGCAATTTGAATCGCTTCAGTTTCAAGGAATAGCCTACAATCCTTCATCATATTTAATTTTTAAAAGGTATGAAATGTCACTTAGGTTAAATTAACCATTTAAATAATTTTAATGTGAACTTGCTCCTCCTACAACACTTGCCTTACTGAAAATTCAGTTTGTGGCGTCTTCATGTACATTGCTGCAGTTGGAAGTTGTTTTAAGGAGTTCATGTTCCCTTATGCTGTTTACAAAATGCTAGTATACTTTGCTTTAAGTAGCATCATTGTATGGTAGAAGGTAATTATTTTGTTCTGAGGTTATCTGCTATAGAAGAGAAAAAATAATAGGTTAAACTGATGATTCACTCTTTGGTGTAAACATTCTGTATTCCAATCAGAATGGAGGCTGTTGATGAAATAAATTTCTCTTTTGAAAATAATGGCTTCATACATTATATTAGGCATAATTTGTTTAAGTCTTATTGAATAAACTGCAACTGGATAAATTCTTACCGCACAGTAAGCAAGCTATGGCTTACAAGGCAAAATAGCTGGGTTTGCACAATGGCAAAAAAAATATTGCTGCTTATGTGTAAACCAGGTCCCAGATTCAGAATTTCAGATTTCATTCCGCATGATAATTGGAGCAACATCTTAAGAAATTGAAGAGATAAGATGGCATTTCCATTGATGGTGTATGTTTGCTTAGGGAATCTATCAGCAGGTGTAAAAGCCAGTTCTTACCATGCTTTCTCATGAAGGGTCCACAACACATCTATTTACATCACTGAGAGGTATATAAAGGTCATTGCTGTGGTTATTTCTATTAATAAACAATTCATCAAATATTACTTTGGGGGTTTTATTTTTGATATGATATGGGATTATATAACTTAATTTTAGACAATGAAAAATACCCAACATGTTAACTTAATGTTAACAACTTCATGAACAATATCTAATATAGTTAACAATAATGTCGTTTATTTTTGCCATTTGTTACTGAATCCACCTGTTAGTTTGGTATTCTTGACTGTGGATAAATTGGAGGCACACCATAGTTAATATATCTTTGTTCCATAAAAAATGTTGACATTGAATACTGATGAATATGGAATTCAAGCAATTTTAAACATATCTTTTTTTGCCGAAGGAGTTTTCTGAAACATCCTAGTTCAGGAATCTTATTTTTTTTCTTCTTTGGCATAGCCCTGATTATCTCAGGGTTTTTTTGAAGAAAGATAATTCTGTTTTACAATTACTTATGAATTCTAGTTAAGCTAAAGCACTAAGATAGCATAGGTTGAAAAAGAAAGGGAGTAGCTGGATACAACTGGTCGCTGCCAAGTACATAAATTGTCCTTAAGTAATTTCATATGGATGCATACATAAATTTAATTTGGGATTAATTACAGTGACCCACACTGTAGATAAGATATATTCATTTTTTTCTACTGATATCCTCAAGTTTTACTTGAAATTTTTCTTGTAGAATTACATTTTTGTTGATTAAAACATAGAATTGATGATGCACTCAAATACCAGTTATTAATTTCCACAAAAGACATTTATTTCATATAAAGTATCTGATCAGACATTTTTAGACGATCAGGGGAGGGAGCTTAATTTCTTTCACTATTTAGCAATTAACAGTAGTGTATTGTCTTTAAATCTTATCTGAGGCATGAGCTGATATACAATATATATATTCACAGATTCAATCATTCATATTCATTTTATTGGTTAGAAAGTTCTGGAAATGTTTGTGTGGATGATTTGGATATTTATGATAATTTTAAATGTACATAATAATGGTTAAATCCCTTTAGAAAAAATTAAGGATAAATTCAAATGCAATCTTTATAATTAGTTTTATAAAAGCATGTTTACTCTGTATGTTGCTCAGGTTTAACTAAATCAATGTTAAAATCAATTTTCGTTAAACCAGCATACTGTTCGTACAAAGAAGACTTTAATGTGGTACCTTTAGACTTGTTTTAAGCAGTGTGCATTATACTTTGAATAAGTTTCAAGCTGTGTTCACAAAAGGCACATCTATGGGTAAAATGAATTGATTTTACTTTTAACTTTTGCAAGTTCTAATACTTTGGATTATTTCCAATTAAACTCCTCCTTGGTAGTTATATAATAAGTTTGCCACATGAAACCATCTGAATTATGCATATTTATTATTGTCTATTGATGAAAAATGTATATTTTAGATATTTCAATAACCCCTACATTTGTAGGCACTAATTCAAACCAGTGTTTTGCATGACACATTTTTGCATTAGTTTTTCCATATCTGATACAACCCTAGAATCTTTTTCCACCAGCATCAAGAAGCTTTTTCCTTCAGCACCATATGAATTATAGTGGACTGACAGGAAAATTGGAATTTCCCCCATGTAGCCATGGTCATGTTTTCTTTTTATAAACAGTGGGGTGGGGTTGGCAAACTATTTTACTTGTGGAAAATATCAGAAAAAGATAGCTGGATGTTCTTATGTAGGGTTCAGACCCTCAACTGTGAATTGAACTCAGGGATTTCCAGAGGGAAGAGTTGGAAGTCATGTAAAACCCCATTTATGGAAGCATAATGCAATACTTGTAAGTTTCTGCTCTGTGAGCTTTAAAAGAAGGTGGAGTTATATATCATTTTGATAGCTACTTCTTTTCCTGACATGGCTGCAATTAATGTGATACAAACATTTATGTTGTAAGAACCTTGGCATGGGTAAATAATTTGACATCAGTACAACATATGCGTTGACAGAGTCAAGGCTTTGGGTTCTGGCCTACTTTTTTCCTCTCAGGTTTATTTTATATATTCGAAGACTCCTTCTTAATTATTAATCTCATAGCAATTTACAGTAAAAAATTAAAAAGCACAAAAATCATTTACAAGTGTAGAAAATAGTCCACAAATAACATTACAAATACAAATAGTATTCATACATAGAAAACCTGGAGGAAGACATAGATCTTCAGCTACATTACAAGATTTAATTTTAGGTGTGATTTATGAATTTCAGTAGGGAGAGTATTCTAGAATAGAGGCACCACCACTGAGAAGATCTACCAGCAATTTTAAAAAAATTAAGAAAATATTAATGACATTTTTTAATGTAGTTTCATCCAAGATTTCTAATATTTTGATTTCTTTTTTTGATTGTTAAAGATAGACATTTTCTTTTGCAGTTGCCAGCTAGTCTGTGTGCAGTATTTTAGGCTTCTAATTTTTATAATAGCACCGATGTCCAGTTAATGATGAGCAATCTAACAAATCCAAGGGAAATAAGTTCCATAGCCCTAAATCATTGACTCTTGCTGTGGATCCCTGTGGCACTAAATTTCTCAGGATCAATCAGTTTTCCCTAGGCTTAACTTGTGCTTGCTTTCCTGTTAGAATTCAGCATGCCATATCTTAAGAACCCCTTCTCTTGAATGGAATTCAAAAAGACACTTATATTTTCATAAATAAATTAGGAATTCAGTGGCTTCTTTCAGCTAATCAGGACAGGCTGATAAACCTTGCTAGCTGTTTAATAAATGAATTGTGACTGATTACCTATTAATATGGACGCCTCAGGAATTCACCCGGGGGGAAGCAGAGCAGTGAAATAGAGAGGGGCATGGCCCCCTGGGAAATCAGGGCTTCATGTTTGCAGCTTAAATATCTCTGTGAAGTATCAATAAGGAGGTAATTGAATTTTGAACACAAACATGAGCGCCGGATGGATGAAGAGAAGGGGGGGGGGTGCTCTGATCGTCTCTTCTAGGCCCCTTCATTCTTCCCTCCTCTTTCCCTTAGAGACCACTCTAGTGAAGATAGATGCTAAATCCATTAAATAAAGATTAGATTCTGTCATAGTAGAAAGTGGTAGCTTAGCTAGATCCCTGAGCAAATTGGGACCTTTAGCAATACAGAAAATTAAAATATACATTTTTAACAATGTGCTATCGACACGCTAATAATGGCTGCCTGGCTTATGGGGTTTGCTCGCCTTTCAGATTTGCTTTTGTTAGTCTATATTGTTTTTGATGTTTTCTGTGCTAGGTTGGAATTCTTTTTTTAAAATTCCTTAAGCAGTGGGATTATAGCTTGTTTTAACTATGTCCTGGAAGTTTTCTTATGTTCTTTAGTTTCCTCATAGAGAGTAACCAAAATATTATATATTCTTCCATGGTCCTGCAAAAGCAATTAAGAGGTATTAGATATCTCTAGGGACAAATTAAAGCCAGAGGATCATTGTAAGGATGTAAGAAATGTTCAGTGGAAATAGTTAGATGTGTACCTAGACCCCTTCTAGGATCTTGAATCTTGATCTCTTTGGGGGGACTGGATTTCTAGAGATTGAATTAGACTACTGAAGTGCTGACATCACTTGCTTTTGTCTCCTAAATTGCTCCACGGAGGAAATGATGACCAGTAATTATTGCAATCTAATGTTATATCCAGGTTACCCATTTTATGCAACCTGCTCTTCTTTAGCAGTTTCTTAACTTCCTTGCCAAACAGGAAGAGAACAGTAACCTGAAAGGTTATGATGGAACTATGCTTCCATCATATGTTCCTGATATTGCAGAAGGAGATGCCCCTATCCACGAGTATAATGACTGTTCTTGCTATTTAATTTAGATAACAGAGGTGATAGTTGTAAAATAGTGAAGTATTTAAATCATAAAGGAGAGAATGATGAACTTGGGATAGTGTGAATGGAAGTTTAAAGGAAGGGATTCTTTGCTCTTGAAGATCCATCACACATCCCTGTCAAAACCAGAGTAAAAATACTGTCTACCTAGAACATGTTGAAAATGGTTGAAATATCCCAGTCTTACTTGATTCTTTGGGGAATTTGAATGCTTGTGATCATTTTACTTGTGGAAAATATCCTGAATGTCTCAGTGAAAACCATTACACAATCTGAACATAGGACCAAAACCCATATGAGCAGAGATTAACACCAAGATTGACACTAGACCAACAATTAAGAAGTAAATAGTACTCAAATCAAAGAACTACAGCTTAATCAAGGAATCATCAAGAACATTCCCACCAACACTGACAGAGCAAAGCACAAGTATAGAAAAATAACAGCAAACTCCACTCCCTTCTAGCAGTGATGATTTGGTTACAATTTTAGACATTTAATAATGTCTGAATTTGGTAAGGAATTGCCAAAAAACCACCCAAGCTCAAAGAGCACCAAGGACCCCACAGTTCAACTCTGAGCTATAAATATTCTATTCAAAAAATGTTACTATATATAATAAATAAAATTAGCATCAGTGATAAACCTTCATGTGATTTAGTTTTCTGGTGTCCTGATGTTTTGCCAGTAGATATAGTTGGCATCTTCAGAGACAGAATAAGCTGCTGTGTAGTGATAGCTCACAGGCTACCGAATAGGGACTGGCTGACTGTTATATTTGTACCCGGCAAGCTGTTCTCTGATTAGTCCTTGTCACAGGCATCCAAGAAACCTGGTTTCTGTTTGATTCCCTATCTAGATGGGTGCTTTATGTAGGTAGACTTCTGATTGATTCATTTTGGAAAAATGTACCTGTTCCTGATTGATTTTTTTTTTTTACCCAGGCTACTGCTGCATGTTCATCTTCCTGATGAGTCTTCCTGATGATGCTTTAGCAGTACAATATCTTCCTGATGATGCTAGATTCTTTTTATTGTTAATTAGTCAAAGGATATTTAATCTTGGTGTGATATAAAACTGTAAACAATATTTTGTTAATTTTCAAACTCTTTCCTAAAGAAGCTATTGAAATATTTCTTTATGGATCTTGATGAGCTCTCTATGTAGTTGTACATGATAGCTTGCCATGGTTACCAGTACTTGTGTGCTTTAAATTGGATCTTATTACTGCTAATTTTTGGTTGTTCTAGACAAAATAGCATAATGTAGGTTAGTTGTCACTAAGAAATTGAGCTATGATGAAGGAAGCTACCAGTTCAAATGTTATTATTTGCAATCTACTGCCTGTTACTTGTACCAGATATATCTGTTTGTATTGATAGGAAGAATGTGTCGATGTATATGAAACAGTTTATACACTCAAAAGTAGCACAGCATTTTGTGAACTTCACTGAGTCAATGAAAAAGATTTTTCCAAAGATATAAAGGATTTAAGTATTTCATTTGTGCCTGGATTTCAGTACGGTAACAAATCCTCTCTGAAGCATTTAAGTAGAATTAATTTAATCATGTTGTTTTCTGTAAATGATCATGATAGCAGAGAAGGTTAAAGGGTTCTCTCTAGTACTATCTCTTTGTTTAAGAATATAGGTGTTGATTTGCGGTATCTGCTATCCCGCATTAGATGGGCACCTCATGATAGGGAGCGAAAGGAGAAAGAAACGACAGGAGACGAAGTTGGTGTTTTCTCGGGCATTGGAGTGCCGAGATGTGCCCAGAAATGTGTTGGATACACGCTCTTTATTAGCTCAAATCCCAAAAAGGAGTGATTGTTATACAGAGCCTAGGTCAAGACCCAGGTCAGACCAAAATACACATGTTTTTAGATTAGCTCAGATAAGGCCCCAAAATTTCCAGGTCGATCATACGAAGGACGAGGGGTGATCGCAAGATTACAAGCGCGATTGTCAGAGTTCATAATCAGCAATATTCCGCTGCTTGCTACAAGAAGCTCTTGCATGCTAAACAAACTTCATTACAATGCTAAGTAAGCATTCTACAGGATGTTTAAACTCTGTCCTGTACGTGTCCTGCGAAAAGGTCACTGAGGAGACAGAAGCTCAATGATATACGTGAGTAACAATTGTATCAAAAAGCCTGACAAATATATTAGTGAACCATATACCAAAGTTTCCCAAACATATGAATGCCACATAGTTACTACATTCCTCTGTTTTTATTATTTTATGACGAATCATTCTTCCTTGTCCAAGGAGGACAAGGAACCTTTTTCTGGAAATGTTCATCGTTCCCATTCATCTAGGCAGGAGTGCGACCCGTCACGTTCAGGTGTTCCAAGGAGTGGTAACTCAGCAATTGTTCATATTTTCGTGTTTTAATCAGCTAGAGTGTGACTATGTTAAAGGAACCTTAACACTAAATTTATGCCCTTACGATAGACAACACATAACGGACATTACAGCAAGTATGGGAGTGATTAAATTTAAGTTGGAATTTTTCAAAAAAAATGCAAATATTCTATTAAACAACAGTCCTTATAATTAATACTCAAAGTATCAATGATATTAATGGTTCCTGCCCAATGCGATTTTAAAAAGTTGTAAAAGCCATGGTTGAAATAGAAAACAAGCCTTGAATAGTCTAATTTATACATGTTTAACATTTCGTTTTCTCTATCTTTTAAGCGTCCTTTTCTCTAATTCTTTCATAGAATCCAACACGTTCCCTGCTATCAGCATAAAAAACAACATTTTTCTTTAGGCAGACACACAATCCCCGTTGTTTTAAAAATAACAAGATCTTTAGAGCCTCTACGATTTTGCAAGGAAACCTTGAGAGGGACGTCAAGAGTTTTGTAAAGCTGTAATTGATTTATCAATTTGTAATAAATCATCATCACATGACTGAACCAGACTGTATAATTTTTGTTCAGAGACAGCTAGTCGTGCAATGCCCGTGGCTGCCACCGTTGTGCCAGAGCAAGCAGTAGACCTAAAGTGGAGAGTACTAATAATTTCCCGCTTTGCTTTTGAGGGGGTATTCCATGGGTGCCTGTAAGGGATTATAAAATCATCAGAGTTTATCACATCAATTTTGTATAAGCCATACTTGAGCAACAATGATTATGTGGATTTAAAATTGAAGTTCAATCCCCATAGACACATGCTGTGAAGGACCGGTGGAACAAGCTCCAGACAGAATTATTGCCAGGGATAAAATACATTCCTTTCAGGCGTGATGTAAATCTCCTCCTGAAGGGGGTGTAGAACTGGCAGTTATCCTCTGATGAGTGTGGAGCGGACGCAAGCGGTTTTTAGGAAGATATACATTACAATGATAGCCATTAGAAACATTTATGACAATATTGTGAGTAATTGGGATGGAATATTTCCAAGCAACACCGACCCCATGATGAAGAAACAGTAATAGTGGAGTTCCTCCAACGGCAACGTTTCGTCTGATGGAATTAGGCAATGGATTCTTGGGAGCAGAAGGCTTCGTAAAAAGGTAGGAGAGGCCAGAAATACAAGCCAACATGTGGATGGCACTTTGATAAAATTTGAAGAGTTCAGCAAAGCATGAGGGAAAGCTTTGATCAAGGGAATCAATGGACGGTTAACTCCCTGTTATATGGGTTCTGCAAGAATGGAGATTTAATAACCTATTTCATTGTGGTCCCACCGGGTTTAGAGTTTGGGGGAGGGGAGTTCAATGTGACGTTGAATGTAAAAAATATTTCCATAATGCTTTTCTGCGCCAGACTGCTTTGTAGGCGGGCACCCCCATTTCAAAGCCAGTGTCCCAAGGTACTTTTCTCTGCGCCTTGGTCGCTTTGAACCTTATGGTTTACTGGGTTGCATTTGGGGCAATTTTTCATTAGGCATGGATAGCCCATGTGAGTGCGAGTGACATAATGAAGATCACCCTTAGTGCCCGGATCCCAATAAAATCATGTCTAGTTGAAACACACGACAGGCTTTGCAAAAGTAACCAACGGCCCCGCGAATGAGAGCGTTGGCAGAGGACTGAGGTATTGGAAACGGGCTGTCCGGGGCATACATAAAACTATATTTATTTACAAACTCTATGACTAGCTCCATTGGATGAGAAGGCGAGTTGTAAGCGGTGAGCCTACAAGCCATTTCTGCCAAATCGAATTGAAGTGGCGTGGTTAGAAATCTTCTATGCGAAGGAAAAAGATTGGTTGTAGAGCTTAACACGAATGCCTTGAATAGTCTTTTAAATCCAAGTAATATTATATTTTCTGTGCAGGCTCTGCGGACATCATGGACCAGTTTTTTTGAAGCTGTTTGTTGACAGGAATCAGAGTCGGAATATAAAAAGCATCACAAGATAGGAGAGAGGACTGTGACAAGTTAGTTGCTAGAACATTTACGAGATGAGAAGGGAATACAATTAGATATAGAAAAAGCATAATTAATTACAATAATGACAATGAAGATTAATTTGGTCATTCATCAAGGATGTTAGTTGGGGTGGAAGAAACCCATAATACAATGAGAAAGGACATTTAGGTCCCCTAATATCTAGCTTGAATAGAGGAAAAGATTTATAAGGTTCTTTTCCATAGGAAGAGTAAAACGAAGGACCAATAAGAGCGGAGTGATAGAGTGTCGTGAACAAAACAGAGCTTGATCGCACCCATCGAGTAGCCAGTGAATGGGAAACGTCTTTAAATGCCTGCAACTGCTCCTTATTTAGAATGATAACATCAGACGGAAGCTTTACCTTGTGTTGAGCGCAAAAATTAAAAAAGAGGAGCTAATGTAGCTGTGGTACGAAACAAACAAATTAAGACGTGCCCAAGTTTAAGGTTCCTAGGAAACTGTTGTAAGATCACAAAAGTGTGGGTTTCGGGGGAAGTGTTGGGAGGGGAAGGGAAAAGAACAGCAGCTGAGGCAAGCAACTTGTAACCTAATAGGAAAAGGGTGTTTGGATTGTACTTTTTCTGGGGCTATTGTGAGACTGCTTTACCTAGAATGGAGATCAGGCACGCAGAGTTTTTTGAATACCGTGCCCTTTGGCCAGGTCAGATGACCAATATATCATCATGTAATGATAGACTAAAAATGAGGATATTTTTCCCTGTATGGTTGCAAGGCTAAATCCACAAAATATTGACACATAGTTGGACTGATTAACATGCCTTGCGGTAAAGACTTTCCATTGATATCGTTTGGTGTAGGTCTCTGATATTTAAGGTTGGTACTGTAAAAGCAAATAATTTTCTATCTAACTGGTGTAATGGAATGGAGAAAAAACAGTCTTTTAAATCAATAATGATAAGGTCATACTTTGAGGAATTATGTTAGGATTTGGAAGACCACATTGCAGGGGTCCCATTGAAAGGAGGACCGAATTCACAGCCCTTAAATCCTGAAGGAGGCCGCCAAGCCGCCGTTTTTCTTTTTAATAACAAAAAACTGGGAGGTATATATGGACTCAATGAAGGTTCTAATGACCTTTATCTAATTGTTCTTGAACAAGAGAATGTAAGGCTTCAAGCTTATAGAAGGAGAGGCCACTGATCAATCCACACAGGGTTATTGTGAGTCAAATGCAAGCGAAGCATGGTTAGTGGAGGGTAAGTTGTGCATTAAACTGTGACATAAGGTCTCTTCCCGCACAAATTAGTATACAGAGGAATTACAGCTGGTTTAATATAAGCAACACATTGAGACTCAGGGGAAGGGGCTTTTACCCATTCGCTAATGCGAGTCTCCTGGAGTCCCCCCACTCCTCTCCACGGCTGGTGCCACATCTGCAGCCAAGTGTTGGCCCTCAGCGGTTCGAATTACGGAAATATCCGCTCCAGTATCTAAAAGACCAAGAAAGGAGCGACCATTCAATAAGAATGTTACCGTAGGTTTTGGTTGACTGATTGGTCTTTCAATTGCATAGAGTTGCCTTGTTGTTGGTCTAAGAGCAGCCAATCATTTTTGCCACAACATCCCCCTCATTTATAGTAACTTCTGTATTAGCTAGTACAGACAGACAGACATCAGACAATACAGTGGGATCATGCAGAAAAGGAGAGGCAAGAATACCTTGTTCAGCTAAATCCCTTACAGGAAAGACTAGCACTGGAATATTGGGGGCATATTGAAAAGGCCGAACAAGACGTACAAAGAGAAAGTCAGCAACACCAGGAAGATAAGTTAACAGTTTCATTAGCAACAAGATCGTAAGCGAAAGAAAAAAGTTGCAAGTTTCAGCAGCCTTGTTGTGGGGCTGGCTGCCTGCCCCGTTTCTAGTTTCCCTGATTCAAAAAAGGTTTTTGAATGATTGCAGGGTTATCTGCTGTTCATTCTTTTGGACTCTGCACTGATTAGCCAGTGATAGCCTTTTGGCATCGAGGGCATAGCGTCTTTGGGCGAGCTACCTGGTTTCTAAACTATTTGCTCCCCCCGCCCGGGGCTCTACATTGGCTCTTAAAGTGACCTGGCTTGCCACAATTAAAACCAATTGCCCATTTTGCGAGTTTTTGTTGGGAAATGGGAAAAAGAGAGCTCATGTTCGCTGCATGCCTTCAGGAATGGCTGTAGCCAGAGTAGATATGGAATGGGATGTGGTCCTATGATCGGCAGGCTGTAAGATAATCTTGCCAAGGTAACATTTCTCTTATGAATTAATGGTTGGTAAAACTTTCTGACAATCAGGCGTTTGAGTTTTCATAAGCAAGTTTCAATTTTAATTCATACAAGCCTCCTCATTATCAATTTGTCTCTCTAAGTTCTGTGAGACGATTTATAAAGGAGGAAAAGGCTCAGAAGGTCCTTGAATGACTTTAGAAAAAGATTTGGGCACGCATCCTGCATTATCAATTCGAGCACGGCCAAAGCACAATCCTGTAATATAGGGAAAGCAGCTGCGTCTGTGGCAATCTGCTGGGCAACGGTAAACATAGTGCCAGTACGTTAAGCATATCTAGGTGACATTTGCCGCAACTCTTAGCGGCTGCGGCTGCAGTTCGCTTATGAAATTCTGACTTCCCAGACCAAAAATTGTGTGAACATGAGATCATGTGAAATAATATACGCCAATCAGCATTTATCAAGTCAGCTCCTGGTTGGCTATTGATCCAAAAGACCCTGTACATAGCGAGATTGAATACCATTTTCCTTGCAAGCTGCTTTTAAATCCTTAATCATTTTGTACGACATTGGGGTACACTGAGGAGCTGAGAGGATTGCCAGTTTGTATGATAGGATAAAGAGAGCAGCTGCAAGGGTTCCTCATCCATTTCTCCCTTCATAAAAGGCTTGTTGAATGGCTTTTACAACACCCCCCCCACCTCGGAGGGTGGGCGAGGACACGAGGGCTCTACATTTAGGAAGTGGATTGGATGGAGGGAGGCTCCCGTAATGACTTATGATCATGGGAGTGGGAGGGTTGAAGGACAGAAAAGTTATCATAACTTGGTGGGGGATTCAAATACACTCTCTGCTTCTATTTTATAATGGACTTTTAAAGCCTCCATAATTTTCCTCCAAGTGACCAAAAATGCCAATAGGTGCACGAGGAGGACTATGGAGATAGTACCCAATTTTTTGCCAAATGGAAATTTTAAGGACCCTTCTCTGGATAATTGGGACAATGTTGCACACAATAAGTCAATAAGTAGCAATAGGTTTCATTTTTACAGGCGAGCCCTTTTAAATTAGCAGAATATTTAGAAGAAGGAAGTGACTAACTCCCTCAATTCCTTCAGATGCTCTGTCTGTTGTTTGAGAAAAGTTTCCGCCCATACTTACAGTCGAGACCGTGTTTCAGTCGATGATGTGCAATTCGCTTCAGGCCTGGCGATGCACAGCTCCCATCGAGCGGGCAAAGATATGAGCGCGTCGCAACGTATCCCCCTTAGGGAATCACGTCGGGTCACCAAAATGCGGTATCTGCTATCCCGCATTAGATCTGGGCACCTCATGATAGGGAGCGAAAGGAGAAAGAAACGACAGGAGACGAAGTTTCTCGGGATGAGTGTGCCCAGAATGTCTGGATACACGCTCTTTTATTATGCTCAATCAAAAGGAGGTGATTGTTTATACAGAGCCTAGGTCAAGCCCAGGTCAGACAAAAATACACATGATTTTAATTAGCTCAGATAATGCAAAATTCCAGGTCAGACAGGATCGCAAGATTAAATTCAATCAGGATATTCCTGCTTTACAAAGCTGCATGCTAAACAAACTAATTACAATGTAAGTAAGCTATTTTCTACAGATGTTTAACTCCTTGTCCCTGTACGTGGCAAAAGGTCACTGAGGAGACAGAAGCTCAATGATTATACGTGAGTGATACAATGTATCAAATGCCTGAACACTATATAGTTGCAATGATACAAAGTTGCAAACATATGAATGCCACATAGTTACTACATTGATTAAATCTGATATTCCTCAGGAAGACAAACATTCTGTTAATGATTGATTGAGGAATTTCTTCTGATTAGAATCACTGCCACTTTATGCTATTTATCAGAATCTAATAATAATATTTTCTCCAAGCAGTCTTTACAAAATCAGTTTTATTTGGAGGATTGACTTGTGATGTCATTTTCTACTAAAGTTCTGTTCCCAGTCCAAGAACTGACAGGAAAAAAACTGTATTCTAAATGGCACTGGCTTTGAAGGATGCTGAAACATTGAAGCTGGTACAGAATATGACTGTTCACAGTACTGACAGAACTAAATGGATTATGTTAAACTAATTCTGTACATTTTTAATGCTTGTTAGTATTTTCAGTTCAAAAGGCGGTCAACTTCCAAACAAGTCTGAATATGTTAGATCTAAATTATTTGAATGACCACCTACAAGTCATCTATATATACATGTTACATTTTAAGATCGTCTTCAGATCAATAGATTCATAGAGCAATAAAGATGGTAGATTCATATAGTGAAGCCTTTCCCAGGAAAACAGTTTCATATGGGATTATAACCTTTGGTTTTGGATTGGAAAAAAAAATCTTATCTATTATTGCTGTTTGAAACTGTATTTTATTTGGCTTTGGCATTTTACAAATTAAAGGAGCTTTTATAATTGAACACTGCATTTCTTTTCATTTTAATCTGTTGTGAAGACATGGAACTTAATAGACTGATAATAGATGATAGATAATAATTCTTCCCTTAGTCCTTTTTGAAGAACCTGATTGTAGAGAGTAAGAAAGATGCCTTGATTGAGACAGGCAGGATCTGTTACTGATGTGTCAAGGGGAGAAAATATCTTAAATCCTAAACAAGTATAATGTATGTATGCAGATGACATTCAGATAGTCACCTAATTCAATTGGGTATAATAAGGGAAGAAGAAACAGTACAATCAGACTTTCAAGATTCTGTTATTATAGCCACTTTCAATAAAAGTACCCATAGCCATCCTGTGGAATGGATTTTTTGCCTGGTCTACTGATGGTGCTGACGCTTATAGTATCAAGCATACTTACGGTATTTATCAAACTTATATGCTACTCATCTTGTAGTCTGAGACAGCTCTGAGTGGCTTACAGTATAATAAAACAGAAATAAAAACAATTATAAAAACAGATTTAAATTACAAGAGCTTAAAACAAACTAAAAAAACCATGGGTTTAAAGTGGAGAGTTGATGGTGGCTCCTCTGTTATACTAGCCATCCCAGCCAACAGCTTCTCCTTCAGGACTAACCTCCTGCCAACCAGCATCGCCAAGTTTTAAGGCATTTCCTGAAGGCCAGAAAGGTGGGGGCAGACCTCATCTCTGCAGCAAGATGTTCCAAAGGGTGAGGGGCTTGGCAGAAAACTCTTCTCCAGTACTCTGCAACTGCAGTTCCTTGGCTGATGAGGTCCACAATATGCCTCTTTTCCCAGCATGAGTGGGGCAGGCCAATCCCATTGGGGCAAGACAGCTCCCTAGAGAACCTATGCCATAAAGAGTATTAAAGGTAATAACTGACACCTTGATCGGACCCAGATGCAAATTGGCAGCCAGTGCAGTTTGTGTAACAGTGGTGTTACATGTGCCAACCCAGGGGAGCTCTAAAACTGCTGCATTCTGGACTAGTTGTTGTTTCTGAATACCCTTCAAGGGTAGCCCCATGTAGAGTGTGTTGCAATAATCCAAACTGCAGATATTTGCTTCATTTAGATATTTGCTATCTAATATCTACTTAACCTGAATTGCTCCTGTTTATCAGTAGATTGAACTAGTGGATAGCTGCAACTCATGATAGAAAGGCTAGAAGCATATTTTTATTCTATAAACTGTCTAAAATCGTTTTGAAACAAGATAGCAAATAATTTTAATAAATTCAATTAACCTGTGCTCAATAATTTCATTTAGGATGTCACTTTAATGGCTAATACATTAACAAATATATACCTTAAGATAATGTTAAACTCCTCAGCATCTTTTTTTTTTTTGCAGAACATCTTTGACTTTCAGTGAACTGAAGTAGTGAGCTTGATTTTCTCAGCATTTTTTGCTTCAAAACAGTATTTCCACTTTTCTTCTTAAAGCTATTGCTGTAATCTTATATTCTCCTTTGGTTGTATCTGAAGAAGTGCAGAGATTATGAAACTGTATCTGCCTGTTAAGAATGGATGAAAATAATACATCAATAATTACTTTTTTCAAGAATTGTGATGGTGGTCTTTAGTGATTGAGGTAGAATACTTTTTTATATGCATTCTTGTGTTGAATGCAAACCATGCAGTGGTAATAGTTTGAGTTCTTTTTATCTTCATATCATTGTAATGTGACACTTCTGTCAAGTAGCCCCATTTACCGGTTTCCTACCGTTACAAACTGTTCCTAATAACTATTTATTTTACACGTTTAGTTAAAATATTGCATCCCTAAAGCCCATGTCATACTGAACCAACAGATGCAAAGAGGATGTAAAATGGACAAAAAAGCTTGCCATCCGTTGGAAAACGCGATGTACTCACGTATCACCTGCCTCCGTTTGCTTCTCTCTATCCGTCCAGATCCCGTTTATGACGTTTCATGCTGCTCCAAAGTTTTGGGCTGCCCAAAACTTTGCGCGGAAAATTAATCCAGTTTCGTCGCGTTCTGCATCCGCTACGCATCCCTAGGCAATCCCGTTAGCGCATGGCCGCTGATATCCTAGGCATCCCGCTAGCATCCGCGCACTCGCATCAAGACCGCGTCGTCTAACGCAGGGAGGAAACGGAACGGATGCAGAACGGCATGCCTAGCGGAAACAAAGCGTTAAAACGGAAAAACTTCGGCAGAGGGGGACCTGGATCTCGAATATTAAGGATGCCTGACAAGATGCCTAGAGATGCAAAGGGGAACACCTATTACTGCCTATAAAAAGGGGGAGCAACTCGCCTGCAATCTCACTTTCCAGAACAGCAAGCAAGCGTGTGCAGACCTCTGGCAGCCTTCGATGTGCTGACTCTTCCACCAGCATCCAGTATATCCACTGTGGATCGTACAGCAGTCCTTTGGAGGCGCCCGTCATCCTTCTGCAACAGTACAAAAGGCCCATGCCCCTACAAAAGGCTCTGTGAATCTACTACGGGAAGAAAAAGAGGCGGCCAAGAACGTCTGGGTCCACAGAGATCGGGAGAAAGAAGAGAGTACGACTCTACAAGACAAGCTGATGGTGGGCTCGAGGAAACGGAGACACTCATGCGTTCCACGAACTTCAATGAGGATGCTCCAGCGCAGTTTGATGGAAGTTGTGCAGCGGCTGACCCCAGGTTGACCAAGCAGAAGCACCCAGCTTCCGCCCAGCCTGGAACCTGGGCTCACGGTGGCGACTCACTCTGCGCCAACCTGGCTCCGACCACTACAAAAGCATGCAGTACGGCTGGAAGGGTGCCACAAACAACCATGCAGCAATTGTGGTCAGAAAAGTGTGGTGCAGGCCATCAGCGAAGAATACCTGGAGGATGCTCCTCCAGTGCCCCTCACTGAGAGAAGGATGAAGAAATTGCAGAGCAGTGGTATCAGAGGTGGAACTTCCCCCCAACCGGTTGGAAGCCATAGAGTGGAAGCACGTGCCTGCAAAGCTCCAGCCAAGTCGGGGTCCACTTATTTCACTAACAGGGCTTCTTCAGCATCATCCCTTTCGCGCCATGGTCGAATGCTGACTAACAAGTTCAT
This sequence comes from Laticauda laticaudata, assembly GCA_004320025.1. Taxonomy (NCBI): domain Eukaryota; kingdom Metazoa; phylum Chordata; class Lepidosauria; order Squamata; family Elapidae; genus Laticauda; species Laticauda laticaudata. The sequence continues at coordinate 145,185 of BHFT01002215.1, forward strand.
TGCCATTGCCGATGCTTCAGGCTACGGTCAATGCTTCAGATGCCCAGGTATAGCAATGCCAGTCACCTCAAGAGAGGGGCTGGAAACGCAACCATCATCGTGGGCTTCCCAGATCCAGACCCCTGTCCAACGACACAGCAAGAATGTGCCTACTTCATCGGGGGGATGACTGCCTTCCCTCAAACCTACCTCAATGAAGCCTACTACCTCCAGACTTCCTCACCCGTGAAGAGAGGATCGTTCAACTACAGGCTTGTCCAGGGCGAAGGCGGGTGGTGGAGAACGCCTTTTGGCATGCCTGGCCAACGAGTTCTGCAGTACTTCTCAGCCGGACCATGTACAGCATCGCCCAGAGACCCGATGAGGAGGATCATCTGGAAGTTTGCCTGCATCCTGCCCCAATTCTCATGCGCACGCTAAGCCAGTCTTGCAAACAGGCTTGTGTGGACAATTCAACCAAGCAATGGGGACATGGAGCCGGGGAATGGAGGCAAGGGCGAAAACCTGATACATCAGCATGTGCAAGGCCCCAACAGAGGCCGCACGTGAAGGGAAGAAGCAGCGCAAACCTCCTGAAACAACTGGTGTAATCCCCAGGCTGGAGCGGAGTGGAGTGGCAAGACCAGGAGGGTCAGATCTTATTGGATGCTCCTTCAGCCCTGTCTCATCACACGGATGAGATTAGGGTCATGTATGATTGGGTGGGCCTACAGATGAACAGGGCGTTCTAATAAAAGAGTTGTGTTTGTTTCACATGTGTGGATGATTTGATTACATTATTATTGATAATAAACGGGCCATAGGGTGGCAGCTGGGAGGGTGGACTCATACAGTCCCTCAACATGCTGTGTAACCAGAGTTTATCTATCCACAACTATCTTAACCCATCCAACAGCTATCTTGACCATCACACTATCTTAACGCCATCCCACACCTATCTTAACGCCATCCATAAGGTATCCCTGCCCACCCACTGCTATCTTAACCATCCCACAAGCATTTTAAGGCTTAAACCATTTCTAAAGTTAACACGAGACTTTTATTGAAAAAAGAAGTGAAGCATAGTGGTGTGAATCCAAAGATAAACTTTATTGAACAACAAGCGTAAAACAAAAGATGACCGAAGTCAAGTGTCCAAAAAAGTCCACAGGTAGCGCAGTACCTGCCTGCACGTCTGATATGCACTCGGAGGTGTAAACCCGTCTCAGGGGTGAAGGGTCCAGGTGCTGTGGGTGGTGGGTGGTGCTGAAGTGGCCTGGCCCGGAGGAAACAGGGGACAGTGTGGTTAGGAAGGTGTTGGAAGCAGCTGGGATCAGCCCGTGATTGCGTGAAGAGTCTTCCTCCATGCCATGGGGTGTCAGCCCCAGTACTTGATGACAGATGTAGCTGAGGCGGCTTGGCTGTGGGGTGAGGAAGGAGTAGTGTAGTGGGGCTTTGTCTGTCTGCAGGCTGGGGAGGACATGGCGTGGGTGGCATCATTGGCGTGGGTGGCATCACTGTCGTCAGTGGCCATCAATTGTCGTGGGTGGCATCAGTGGCATCAGTGACCGGTGGCAACGGTGGTCGCCCGATGACTGTGCCTGGGTGGGAAAGGGCTGCTGTGCTGTGCTGGACCTCCTGAGCCGTAGCCCTGGTAGAATGAGGCCTGTGGGAAGCCCCTTGGAAGGATGGGAGCATCACCTGGGGTGGAGGAGCAGACCCTGGACTGGGGTGGGAGCCAGGTTCATCCTGGGTCTGGAGGGTTTGTGAACGCAAGCGTCCGGTGATCCGGTCCTTCACCACCTGTGACTGTGGATCCGCCATGTCATTAGAGTCCGCTGGTGTGACAATAGGTGAGAAGGGCTTCGTGGTTGGAGGAGTCGGAGTGGTGTGAACTCAGCTGAAGAGAGAAGATCTAGTGCTTGGTGGATGGGTGTCCTGATGCTCTAGCAGGACAGTGTGGCTTGCATCCTGCAGTCCGGCTCTCTGCCTTTCTTGGAGGCAGAGCTGGGGGGGTGGAATGCGGCTAGGACTTGGTGGAACGCCAGGGCGAATGTCTCTTTCTCTCCACCGCACCAGGGAGTCCACATGCACTCACAGGTTACCATAACCTGTCCGCGGTTCTCCGCCGTGGCACACTCCATAGAAACCTGCCTGGAGACAGGGACTGATCTCCAAGGCGGAAGAGGACTGCGTCTCACGCAGGCCTGCCGAGAGAGAGGGTAGTGAGAGGGGCGTGGGCTAGGTGCTCCTCGGTGCGGATTCACCCTGCCAGGAAAAGCTGCACCTGGCCATGGACGTAGGTCTCTCTGTCCTTGTCACTTCAAGGGCTGTAGGCGCAGCATTTCTTCAAGGTGCAGCTGTCCCGTACAGGTGTCGCATGTGCTTTCCACCAGCCAAGGAGCACCTCCGAAGTGTAACCATATCTCTCCGCACTCTCTCTCCTCTCGGCAAGCGAGCCTGCTTCCAGCTTGGTGTCCCCTGTACAAACGCCGGTGTCCCTTCCGCCACCAGGATAATCATCTCTTCTCAGCCACTGCTGCGCACACCTATCGCTCGGTGTGCCTCCCTCATGTAGTATTGCCGACTCGCCTCCCGGCCCGCATACCGCCTCTGTCTCCTTTGGGCAGGCTGCGACAGATGGGCCCCTCATCAGAAGGGCTCCCAGGTGTAGGGCTGCTCCTCACACCCCCAGTAGCAGCAGCACCAGCAGGATCATCACTCAATTCATGCATCACTCCAGCAGGATCATAATCAGCATCATCAGCAGCAGCAGCAGGAGGTCACATCACAGAGCAGCAGCATCAGCGCAAGCATCAGCAGGATGATCAATCACGCAGCAGCGGCAGCACCACAGATACAGCAGCACGCAGCAGGACGCAGGATCGAGCAGCAGCAGAGTAATGCAACAGCAGCACCAGCAAGTCCAGGAGCACCAGCAGGATGAGCAGGACTAGCAAGTCCAAGGAGCACTGAGTAGCACCAGCAGGACCAGCAGGACCAGGAGCAGCTCAACAGAGTTAAGCACCAGCAGAAGCCCAGCACCAGCAGCGAGACACCACCGCACAGGAGGCAGGCTTCAGGCAAGAAGCCCAGCAAAGCAAAGTAGGGGCAGAGGGGCGGGGGTTGCTCCAGCCCCTAGCTTTGCCAGGTGATGGCGGCAGGTTGCTAGGCTTTCACTTCCTCCCGCATGCTTGGGGTTACTTTGGCTGGCAGGAGGAGGCTGCAGGCACCAAGGCTGGCAGTAAGGCTGGCCACCAAGGCTTTGAAAGGGCGGTCAGGCAGTTGGACCAAGGCTGCAGGCAGGCACCAAGGGCTGCAGGAGCGCTGGCACGATGTAAGGACAGAGCCTGCAGGAAGAACATGCAGAAGACAGTGCAGGCAGGCAGGCACCAAGGCTGCTTGGAAGGCAAGGCTGGGCAGCAAGGCTGGCAGCAGGGCAATGCAGGCAGGGCAAGGCAAGGAACTCGAAGTGTCCAACAGCAGGTCTTTCCTCGGAATGCTGGCCGTGCGAGCTGCTTCCCTATTATACTCCGCGTGGCTTACGCATGACATCCCGCCCGCATTTCACAATTAACGCTCGGTCATCCGTTCGTGCTTTCCGCTGTGCATCCGCTAGGCTTGCCGCTCTGCATAGCCCGCTTCATCTCCGTTCGGTACCGCTTCGCAATCCGCTGTATCCGTTCGCGTCCTGCTTTGCTGAGGTCCCCCGGAAGCCCAGCGGACGTCCATCCGCTCCAATCCGCTGGGCTTTCCGTTCCGCATCTGCTCTGCGTCCTCCCCGCGTCCGTTTACCGCTCCGGTTATGCAAATTTTTGCCCTTTTGAGAGCGATAACATAACAACGGATGGAACATTTTGCTCATCCGCTGTGTCCTTTTTGCATCCGTTGGGCAGTGTGACATGGGCTTAAAGTAACTTTATATAAATTAAAAAAAAATAAATTCAGCTTAGTCAACTGGATTTGAACAGTAATAAATTTCAATAAAGGAAATTCAAAAAGGAAAACCAATCTCTGTCATATAATTTAAACAAAGCAGGAGATTCTCCACTTTGAGTTATTTGTAAAAATAATAAAAGTGGGATAAAATAAATACATTGGTTGTGATTTGTTGCATTTGTCCAAATATAAAGAGAAAACTCATAGGCTACTTTTTCTGTATTATGAAAAGTATCACAACTTTTATCGTTCCATGAATTAACTTCCATCTTCTTACTGTTTTCTGCATTAACTATGAGGTCCTACTTTCTAAACAGCATCTTCCTCTACCTGTATTTCATTTCCTTTTTTTTTTCTGGGGATGTGCACCATTATAATCAGGAACTTAAAAGAAGCAACTTCAGATAAGTTAGCCTTGTAGAAAGGTGGCATTTCCAAGTAACCTTCTTTCTCTTCTCCCATACTTTGCAGAACTTAGTTTTATAACAAGAACTCATTCAATCCCTTCCCTGTATTTTTTTCTTCCTTCAACTGTGTTTTCTGCATGCATTTTAATCAGCCTCTTATTAATTGTTTGCAACAAGTAGCGTTTACAACTCATTCATAATTTCTTTCAATGTTAGCTATCCTAAATTCTAGTAACAACACTCTATGTACGATTATATATGTTTGCAGAGGTGAACTTCAGTTTACATCTTTTGATGAGATCTTGTCTACAGGGTCTTACTTTGTGATATAGTTTGTAAAATCAGCTCAAGCTCTGAGTGTTGATATTAAATCTTTCAAGGGGATCCCTTGTGGTACTTTGTAGAGCAGGTGGCCTGCGTTGCATATAGGGACTCAGGAGCCTTGTCTTATCAGAACATATTATCTAAAAATTGCTCAGCCTGTTTTCCTCTCTTGGGGCAAAAAGAACCATGCCGGATTCTTATGCTAAAAATTAATTATTAACCTACACTAAACGTCATTTGGGATAAATCCCAACTGAAAGACTTTGGGTGACGGATATATCTCGGTAGTAGGCCAAGATGTCAATTTAGCTTTTTAACAGAGGGTCTATTTGTTATCCCACTGAATTGGAAGCCTATCTTCAGGTTGAGCAGGGAAAAAGTGAGCATTCCTGTTTCTCTAATAAACATTTACAGTGACAAATATTTGAAACATGAATAAAAATTGGAGATTTAAATGCCTCCCTAAATGTCCTTGCTCTTATAGCCTAATAAATTGTCCAGTAATAATAGATTACATTATTTGGATCCTTGAGAATTTTCATTTTCCCAGTAAAGTAGAAGTAAGTTTTCAAAATGTATAGGGTTTTTTTTTTTTAATATGTTTGGAAACCTACAGCCATTTTTGTGACATTCTATATCCAATTCAGATTTAGAGGGGGCTGTCCAATCACATTTGGCCAAATGTTTTCTTGAAACTCACATGAGATGTTCCTACAGATAGATTAGAGAAAACATTGGAAATTGCGTACAGAGTGCTTCGATACATTTATAGTTTCCATAATGTTTTTCAGACCTGGCATGCATTTTTGAAGACTGAGATCAATTGCTTTCTAAGTATTTATTGATTGATTGTACCATAACATAAATTATATTTTCCTATGAAATGACTTAATAATAAAGATGTTATATTCTGCATTGTTTAATTAAACAATTGGATAATTGAATCAAGCAAGTAATCTTTCACAAATTTCTTAAACTCTTCTTTAAAATATAGCATTAAAACAATCAGACATGAATTAAAATCTGATAATGTTCTTGAGACTAGGTTAAATTTATTCTGTAAGTCTCCAATTAGCATCCCTGATGCAAAATTTGAGAAATATGCATTGCATTAAAATAACAGACTTATGATCTTGATAAAAATGGATGTTTCCTTGGGGTATATTTTCTGGTATAATACAAATTGTCTCCAAAGCAATTTTCATTTACAAGATGGATCATTTAAATATGTCTTAAAGCTCCTTAATCTAAAGTGAACAAAATCACGATTCTCCCAGGAAAGAGTACACTGTACATGCACAAGTCACTAGGGCCCCACTGTTGTGGACTTGAAATACAGCAGTGCACCAGAATAGAAGTAAGCACTAACTTGAAAGCCTGTACAGTATCATCAAATACCTGTTGGTTTTTAAGATGTCACAAGACTTCTTTCAATATTTAGATAACAGATAATCAGAGTTGGAAGGGACTTTGTAGGTCATCTAGTCCAACCCCCCGCCCAAGCGGGGACCCTACCCCATTTCTGACAAATGGCAGTCCAATCTTCATTCCTTTGAAAGTCCAAGCTGATGGCGCTCCCACAATTCCGCGTGCAAGCTGTTCCATTGGTTGAGTTGTTCTCACTCAAGCGAATTGGTGTGTCTTTTGCCTATATTTCATAGCAGTCTTTATTCTCAGTTTAATTATTGAACATTAATGTTTGTTATAAATTCTTAGCTTTTACATATATACCACCCACAACATTTCATTATTTTAAACTTGAATTCCGGGGCACCTCTTCAAGGAAAAAGTGGCCAACACAGCATCTATGTCCATTTAATTGCTCAATCATGTTTTCTTAGCACATATGTCATTTGGGTTTCTCTCTTCAGTTAATTATATTAAAAATATACAGTATATACGAGGGCTATCCACAAAATAGATTTACGCTTTTGTCTTGTAGCAGAGAAGGGCAGAGCTAGCATGGCCATCTTTCGGTGGCAATCCGCCTCTTAGTCTGCATCTAGTTGTGCTATGTGGGGTTTCAATATCGTTGCCCGTTGATTCACAGGAAACGTTTGAATGTGGTGCTGGCAATTGAAAATCCCGCGAGTTGTGAGGTGCCGATTCCAGTGATAATGTTTTGTTGGCAAAAAACCATAAAACTGGTTGAAATTTTAGGCCAACTGTGTGAAGTGTTACAGTGGGACAACATCATCACTTTGAAGGTGGAGTGACGCCAATTGGTGCATTCAAGTTTTAGAAAATGGACGAACTAACGTTCATGATGAACAGCGGATGGCCGTCCGAGCATTGTGACTGATGAGAACTGGTCGGCGAAATCCTATTACAAGATTGCGTTGAAAACTGCCGTTTCCAGTAAACGGAATTTTCTCGTAGTTTTCCACGAAATTTCACGCACCCAGTTTGTTTGCTTGAAATTGTTACACAAAAAGCTAGGTCTTACCACAAATTTGTGCAAGATGGTGCCAAAAATCCTGATCTCAGAAAACCACAAGAGTCAGCGTATGGCCGCATCATTGACATTTCTGTACCTTATGACAAAGATGGAGATTCATTCTTGATCAAATCGTATACTGGAGACGAACTTGGGTCAAACATTTGTGAATGCAAGGACCAAAATTGCAGTCTGTGGAGTGGGGCACAGCAAATCTCCCCCCAAAAACCAGGAAAATGTTTGCAAACATTCTCTGCAAGGAAGAATTTATGGCGATTGACTTTTTGGTAAGGCAAAGGTGTGCTTCTTAGTTGATTTTCTGGAAATGACTTGCAACAATTAAACTCTGTGAGGTATTTTGAAATGTTGCCAAAAACTAAGAAAAGCAATTCAGGAACAAGTGTTGAGAGCAAAGTTAAGCTTCAAAAATTTGTTTTTTGCTGACAATGCCTGAAACCACACACAGCCAAAACTTTAAGCCTATTCTTAGTCGATCTTCATCCGCCCATACAGCACTGATCTTGGCCCAGCGACTCTGCCACTTGTTTCGAGGATGAAACTTGGTTTGAACACACAGCGCTTTACGACAATGTGGAACTGCAGCGGGCTTGACTGACATGGGCTCAAATTTCAGGGCGAACTGAATTTTATGACAATGGAATTATAAAGCTTGCTTCGCCGCGTAGTGATGAAGTGCCTCAATTTGTTTGATGAAGTTGAAAAGTAGTATTTAAGTGTCACTTTCAAGTGTATATAATAAAAAAAATTTCCTACACTTTGTTTTTTTTTATCGCAAAACGTAATCTATTTTGTGGATAGCCCTCGTAATATTCATTGATGAGAAGCCTACATGCACAGAAAAAAGTGAAAGACAGTATCTGTTGTTCTATATTTGAATCAAATATTACTCTACTCTGTATATTGTACTTTCTTCTCAATAGCTACCTATCTGAATGGCAAGTTGTCTTCTTTCTCACCTAACATTTTAAACAGCAATGCCAATTCTCTTTATTTTTATTATTTTTTAAACATTTTAGTAGGGGGCTCAGTTTTGCCATATTACCTTTTTCATGAGATGTAGCTGTCCTGAGGAATTGCTACAAGGTTAGGATATCACCAGGAAAATTAACTCTCATAGCTTTTGGATAACCAGCTATGCTGAACTGAGGAATGTGGGCCCCAAACAACATTTTTTTTGGTATTGGTAAATGTGATGTGAATATTTAGTATTTTATGGTGAATTTTTTATGAGGGAAATCACATGGAAATGAAACGGCTACTGATAAGTACAGTAAGGATATTATATAGTGTACTTGTGCAAGAGTCAAACTTCATTCCTATTTAAGAGTTGATAACAGGTAGTCCTTGACTTATGATCTCAATTGAGCCCAAAATTTATGTTGCTAAGTGAAACTTTTGTTAAATGAGTTTTACCCCATTTTACAACTATTTTTGTCAAAGTTATGAAGATGAATCACTGCAGTTAAATTAGTAACAGGGTTGTTAAGTGAACCTGACTTCCCCATTGACTTTGCTTGTCAGATGGTCGCAAAAGGGGATCACATGACCTTGGAGCACTGCAACCTTCAAAAATGTGAGTCAATGGCCAAGTGCCTGAATTTTGATCACATGACCATGGGGATGCTGCAAAGGTGGTTTTAAAAATGGACATAAGTCACTTTTTTCAATGCCATTGTAACTTTGAATGGTCACTAAATGAACTCTTGTAAGTTGAGGACTACCTGTAATATGTTAATATTACCTGCTGGGGGGGTTTATAGTACAAGTTTGGATACATTTGGAGGTTGGTTCTTTCTGATTTTAAATACTATTTGTGTGGTTATTACCACACATTTTACTGGTATACCATGTCAGTTTTTGTACATAAGCACATTTGGCTTTCTATGGAATCAACATATAGGTGATTTTCTATTTTTGTCCTCAGCCCTTTGGGGCAGATATAAACAGAATGAAGAGGAGAAAAAAATAAAAGCTATAATTACAGAACGTAAGTGGTCCAAGGTTCCAAACTGTTGCAAAGTTATAACTGTTTCTCAAACAAGAGAGTATCCAGGAAATAGCTGGGCTGACAATTATTGCTTTCTAATTCCAATACAAATGATAAATATGATACTCATTTGGGGCCATCACAATAAAGAAAAAAAAATAGCATTTTGGGGAAGGGAATGTATAAAATAACTGGATTTATTGACTTTATAGATTTGGGTGTTGGAAATCTGTTCTGTACAGGAAACTTTTCAAAGGATCAACTGGATTTGATAGTGCAAGATTTAGAACAAGCCCAGTTACAAACATTGTAACATTTAAAAAATGGCAACTATGTCAGAGTAACTACAGCTAGTTAATGGCTATCATAAGATTCCACTATGAAAAAAGGCACCTTTAATATCTTCTTTTCAAGTACAAAACACTACTAAAACAAAAGAGAACGCTCACAGGACATTTATCAAAAGGTGTAGTGAGCTCTGGTTTTTGCAGTTTAATGGGGAAAAAAATCCTCTCTCCCCAAGTTCTCTCCATTTACACACTCCAGTATCTCCAATCTGCATTCTTGGGATGTAAGCTTCCATTAAAAAATAAAAAATAATCACAGCCCCTTTCTCCCCCTTCACTACACTCATTTTCTATAATATGGTAATGATATCACCGTAGCAGTAATTACGGGTCATCTTCATTTCTTTCATCTCTGCTGGATCTGATGGCTTCATTCCTTTGACGGAGAAGATTTGGCTCTGGGTACTGTGATTATTTTGTTAAGCATTATTCGAATAGACAGGAGTGAGAGAAATTAATCAATCCAAATGCAATTAGCATCATGTTTAACCCAGTGATGGACGTCTCAAGGTGAAACAGCCAAGGGAGTTTCAGTCATTATTATTCAATCCAGTGGCTCTTATCTAAATTATAATCAAGAGGGTTTTTTTATTGGCTTCAAGGAGAGATGTAACTCTTTCCCTACACCAAGTGTCATGGAGATCAAGAGTCAAGGAGGTCAAGCTGGTCTGTTTCTTGAAGTAGGAGTTACTCTCAGAATATCCATCTCAATATTCAAACCAGCTAAAACAAAAATAGCTATCTTCCTATGATCTTAATAAACTTGATCTTAGTAGCGGTATGCATTTAATCTTCACCAGGACTGCATTAGTTAAAAATGCCAGTCACTAGCTATCTTTATGAAATCCATTGCAATACATAGTTAACAGTTCTACTCTGCACTCAGTGCTTTGGCTTGCCATTTTGGATTTACTGTTATATTTTTGTGAAAGGGGCATGAAGAGAAATAACTTTTAGAAGACAATTATTTTTAAAAAATTAACATTCTGGTTTTTTCCCCAAGTGGTAGAATCTATACAATGATAGCACAGAATCCCTACACTTTAAAAGTTACCTGGTGGGGTAATAAAATATGTGCAATTGAAAAACTAAGCTCAGAGAATCCCAAGAATGGAACATGTATTTGTAGGGCTAAGATTGGTAGTTCTACAAATTCAGACTGAAAAATAGTAGATACTATGTTGCAATTCAGATTAAATTATTTTTAAAAATATGCAGTCCCTACAAACAGGTATAGTCAGTCTATGTATTTTTAAATACTTTTAAGACATTCATTAAATACCATAGTTAATGTTAGCTATCTATCCCTTTTAGAACTTCAGTTTGAATATTACATTTTAAAATTTATTAGCTAGTTGTTCTCACTTCTTATTGAAATTGGGAATTGTTGTCAGATGTCATCATAAAGATCTGAGTGACTATGGTGGTCAGAAAAGCTATAGTCCTGCTATACCAGGGCTGTCAAACTTGCAGCCTGTGGCCCGGATGTGTCACATGCTGGCCACGCCCATGCCCAGTTTAGTGAAGGGGGGAAATCGTGATATGTCATGTGGCAACATCGTGATGACATGAGCTTGACACTCCTATACTAATAAGGAAATTGTAAAAAAAACCTAAATTTTTAAAGTAAAAAACAACAAACCTATTTAAAAAAATATTGAACAGAAGAAAAACAACAATAAATGGAATTGAACAAAACAAGAATATATTTTTCTGGTTATAGTTTACAAGCAAGGTTAATTTCTGAAAGAAAAATGTTTAGGTTTTTAGTATGACCAAGAGGTATGTATGACCAAGAAGTATGACAATATATAATCCCTGTTTTTTTTCATTCTAACTACATGGAGAGGGAAGAGGTAGTGAAAGTGAAAAAGCGCTTTTTCTTAAGTTCTGTATATTTATTAATCTTAGCTAATAATTTTTTGCTGTATTATATTAGGGTGATCCTAATTAATAGGAATGCAGTAATCCAAATGCCTCTGTAAATCAGAAGATAGGTAGATACATGTACTTACATACACTGAACAGCACACATGTACTTACATATATATATATTTGTGTTTTTTTTTTTTTTTTTAAGTTTTCACGGGTACTTACATGTGTGCTGTTCAGCTTTCTTCGGGTATTATCCCACGTCATTGTAGTGTTTTTAAACATTGGAGTGCTTTTAAAGTTGTAGCAACGTTTCAGCAGAATCTCATCTGCCATCATCAGGAGCCTGATGATGGCAGATGAGATTCTGCTGAAACATTGCTACAACTTTAAAAGCACTACAATGATGTGGGATAATACCCGAAGGAAGCTGAACAACACACACACACACACACATATATATATATATATACACACACACACACACATTTAAGAAGTAGTGGTTTAATTCTTTCTGCCTGAATTCCAATTATGTGTTAAAGTGTTTTGAATACAACCTAGATTTTTTTAAAGGCAGCAATCTTTATTTAAACCAAGGAAAATAATTTATGTATCAAGCTAACATTGGAAGAATAGAAGAATGGTGTGCTGCTGTTTTCAACAGTGATTTGAATGTACAAATAGCAACAAATATAAGCAGAGTGCACAGGAAGGCTCCTTATTTTGGATGACTGACTGGGTAGCAACACAATGATATTAAGAAAGAACAAATGTAAATATATGTATAGGGAAGGAAGGTCAATCACTTCAGAGTGACAGCTGAGGTTTTGTGGAACTGAGGCTTTTGGATTAACGGAAGCAGTTGCAGTAATGTCTTCAGAAATATATGTATCCAGTATAGAATGATTGGCATATGTACTGTATATTTATATGACTTTGGAAGCCTAGAAAACTACCTTGTACGACATCATTGGTCCTTTCAATTTAGTATTGTTTTGCATCTTCTCTTTCAGGCTCCTTTGGAGTTTAACTAAAAGTACAAATAGTTGACTTGAGAATCTTATCTGCAAGTTACTATTAGTGTGTGCTTCAATCCTTCTCTAAAACAAAATGTCACTTGCATAGGACCTCCTTTATGCATTAAAATCTCTTCTATCGATAGTGACCCTTTAGGGTGACAGCCTTTTACATAAATGGAAGGCATTACTATCATTACCTCATTAAATCCCATGATTACCAAATTCTAATGAAATGTGGAGCCCATGGTTGCCATGTCTAAAAAAAGGGTTTATGAAATATTGGGGGGGGGGGGGCGTGACATNGGGGGGGGGGGGGCAGTGACATTGGAAATCCAATCTTCCACCATGTTATTTTTTTCACTAAATAGCTTATTGAAGAAACATCCAACCACTACATTTTCTACTTTGGATAGAAGCCAAACCTTATGAGTCTTTGTCATTGACATAACATTTGATTAAAAATGTTATTTAACCTTTAAATTACTACAGATGTAAAGATAGCCCTGAGTTTCTAATGTAATCTCTTCCGTGTTGAAATAAGGAAAATCTTTGTGTAATGAAACCCATATGTCATAGTGAAAGGATGCAAAGTGCTGGCAGAGTGGGCTGCTCTCACAAGAGATTCTGCACCCAATCTTGTTAACCAGGACTGCTTTTGGTAATCCCTCATCTTCTCACTTGCAAGAAATCAATCTGTACTACTGAATATCTTCCACCAACAGTCACAAAATTTACTGCAGGAGGCAGTTTGGGGACTGTGGTAGGAAGGGAGACCAAGACAACAAGGCTAAATGTAGGATTGAGGGATTGAAGTTCCAAAGAGGAGATTATATTAAACTCTGCTCCTCCTTCCTAGCAACTGGTAAATTTAAGCTTTCATTTTTGGCTTCTGCCTCTTTTATCCAATACCTGGTTTGCACTCCATGCACTCTCTGGCAGAAAATTTAATTCCTGGTTCAAGATTCTCTTGTTATTTATAGTAACCCAATAGCTGTCTTGTAGGTAGTCACAGGAAAAAGTGGATTTGTTCAGATATTCAGCTTTATTGTAACCTAGGCCGATTACACCCTAAATTGGTGCTTTCTGTGATCTTCAGTGCTCTCACTTCTCCATATAACTGAGGAGATTAATTTGTAACTGAGCTATTGCAGTTGTATTCATTGTTGATCTTCTATTGTAAATGATAGATGTACTGCATAGGATAGACTATAAATTTTGTCCTGACATGGCAATTCATGTTTATGCTGCTTATATTCTATGGTTCTCTGTTAATACTGTGAAATCAGTACTAGATCCAATTGTTGGTGGGCAAGTCCTAAGATTAAGCATATTTGAACAACGTACCTATGGTTTCTTGTACAATTTTGTTAGCTATTCATTTAGAGATTCACCATTGTGATTAAGTGGCTTCTCTCATTTCCATGGGTAGTGAGTGATGACAATTATTACTATAAGTTTCCCTGACAGGAATTGCAGCTGGTTGTGGGCAGCTGGTTCTATATCCTCTTGCGCTTTTTTTTTTTTTTGATTGAAATGACTATAGGATGTCTTAAATTAAAATTTCTAATAAGGTTTAAGAAGCATTGAACTGGAATAATATGAAACAAGAAGGCATGTCCACTAGGGACAATTTGTTGTCCCTCTTATATTCATAGACTGGGGAGTGACAACTAAGGAATGACTGAGACTCTGGGACAGAACACTTAGCATCTATAATTTTCTCTTCCCACCAACAATATCAGTATAGATATTGTTGGTTGCAAGTATAGTTGGTAGCAAGTTGGCAAGTATAGTTGGTAGGAAGTAATCAGTATAGATATTGTTGGTAGCAAGGGGAAATTATATCTTCTTGTCTGTAACATTATCTGTTTTGATATTGTTCAACAAAATAGAGATAAGCACAGCTGCAAAAGTAGGCAGAAAAATTCAGATTTTTTTTCTACACAATTTGGATGGCTTTGATGAACGTGAAAGGGTTATTTGATAGCTGTAAAGATATTCTCTTGATTTTGTTTCATATGTTTTAAAATTTAAAGCTTAGTTGACTCCTTCGTGTGTATTGAGAAGAGGAATATAGAATAGCAGAAGGCTGTCTTGCTTCTAATGGGATTTCGTAGCAGCATGTGTGAGTTTGTTTCAGAAGTCAGAAATGAACAGATGTTGATATAAATTACCTCTGTGTCTGATGTCTTGCAAATTAAAAGCGCGGTTGGCATCACTAAACAATTTCACCAGGTGGGGGGGAGGAAGAGCGAGTGGTGATTATTGTAGCAGGTCGGGTAAGAATCTTTAAGCTGCAGCAGAGCAGGATAGCAAGGATAAAGGAATGAAGAATAAAATGAGAGGTCTGTGAATTAATCAGAAATGTTAACATCTCCGATGACAAGTGAACAGGAGGGCACGTGTTCTGGAGTAGCCCCCAACTCACAGTAATTTTAGTTGGATGCAGCGCTAGTCAATGCTTGCAGCTTGATTTATAAGGTGCAACCCTCTTCAGGGGCGCATAGTTGTCACACATTCGTATATCTCCTATATGGGACTGGTGCTCTGAAAAACTTCCATTCCACCAGCAGATAATGCTGCAGGTTGACATTACTTGAGCAAAACAGGGTGTGGGATTTAATTTAAACTGATTTTTTTTTTATTTTCAGATTTCCTGAGTGTGTTTAAACTTCGCTTGTTCTTCCTTTACAGAAAGAAAAAAAATGATTATAGAACATGAGCATCTTCTACATTTCTCTGCAACCCTCAGCAGATTTGGCCCAGTTTTAAACTAATTATTTCAATTGCCAGTTTCTCCCATCGTAGCAAACTTAAGTCATATTCTGTTCATATTTTGAAGAGTTACAGATAGAGAGTGCACAAATAGTCATGACACTGGTTGGGTATGTGAGAAAGATATCAGTATAAATTGATAGTGTTGAGAAATAATGTCCTAAATATTTGTAAGACTTGGAATCAGACCAGCATGCTTGACCAATTATCAAATAAGATTCTACTGCTTTGGTTCTATGTTATATGAAAACAATCATGTCATGCTTATGAGCATTTGGTTCCAATTCTTTGAAATAGACCCCCCACCAACATTACATTTGGAATGGGATGACTTATTTTTTTAAAATACTAAAAAAATAATTTTTGTGGCCCCTTGTAAGTTGTGTAAAAAAAAGTTTTTAACTATTTGTTTGAATGTATGGAAGTTAATCATAGACCTTCTAATTTTGAGCCGTATAATTGATTGTAATATTTTAATAAATCAATAGTTTATTGTATGTCAGTACATTATTTCTAATCATATGATAAAACTGTACAGTACTCATCTGCATGGAATTCAGAGACACCAGATTTTCATTGTTATTTCAACTTTATGCTTTCTGTGATACGACTGAATGATACACTCAGAATCTACTGCTGGCAATTCTGAACATTTTTTGATAGTTGGTTTCCACAAAATGAATATGAATCTCTTAAACTTTAAGTAGACTTAAATATGGATTCTTTTATATTTCTACAAGAATAATCAAAATCATATGTCACAGACATCTAGAAGACAGAATCTAATTCTTAATCCTCCAAGCAAAATTCTTCTAGTTCATCTGGATTTGAGTTTTGAAATGGGATCAAAGCCATTTTTTTAGATTTCTATCCATATGTGTGCGTGAAAGCAGAGAAATATAGTGATGCTTAATTTATGTATTGAACATATTAAATTCCTGTCTCCTATTACAGAGTATTTTTTACGAACTGAATTTGCTATTTAAGTTCCATTTTTTTTCAAAATGTTAGCCAAAATGTTTGCTTATCAAGCTTTATAGCAAACCAGACACACTTTATAATACTGTTGTCTTTGGCCATCAATCTGATTCTCCAAGATGTTTATGTTCTTTAGATTTTAACAAGAATGCATACTCAAGATGATACAACACAAGCTTGGATTGGACATAATGCAGCAAATCTGTGATCTAGGATTACATGCATGATCCTTGTACTCATCAACTCTCTAAACCTCTCTTTAAATGAAATTCTTTCATTCTCTGAAAATTCTGTTGGGTCTTTGAAAACAAAGATATATTAACATTATGTCAGCTTCATATTATTTTATGTCCCTGTAATAAACCATATTTTGACATTTGGTTTGCAAAGAAAGGGTAATTTCCCATTCATTTAAGTAAGTAAGGTGTGGCACATCTTTCCCTCCCACATTCAGTTAGATTACTTATATCTCAAGGTAGGAGAATCCATCATGACTTAAAATGCAAGCACATATGCCAGTGCTGGCCCACAGATCTTTCTTTTGCCCACAGAGAGAAAGAAAAAGTTAAGTGTTTTTAGAATATTAGCCTTTGGAAAGGAGGGAGTTTTGACCAAGCAAAATCAGTAAGATATTATCCAGCTCCTCTACTCTTATTTAAAAAGCCTTGGTCTTCATGCAAAAGGGAGGAAAAGAGATAGTTGGGAGATGTGAAAGAAAGTAATTAACCTGGGAAGAGACCAAGGAGAAAGAATACTTGAAGAAATATCACTGAAAAATTAAGGAACCTAGAACCTGGAAGCAGCTTCCTGAATTAGTTTCCAAAAGAATCAGAAATGAGCAAGAGTAGAGGAGGGGAGAGAAAGTGCCATCCACTTCTGTGATGATTTAATTTGCTGCAGAATACATATGTCCTGTATGACAAATTGCATTGTTTCCATTGTAAATCATGTAATTTGAATAAATGAATGCTACCATTCCTTTTTTTTATGAACAGACTTTTATGGACCTTCAACCTGATTGCAATAACTACCTAGTACCATAAACATCTTGGAAGAGAGCACTAGCTTGAAGCCTGATAGGATAGCTTCACAAGCCACATTCAAAATAAGATCTCCAATCCACAAACTACATTATAGAATAACAGAGCTGGAAGGGACCTTGGAGGTCTTCTAATCCAACCCCCTGCTTAGGCAGGAAACCTTACACCACTTCAGACAAATGGTTATCCAACATCTTCTTAAAAATTTCCAGTGTTGGAACATTCACAGTCTGTGGAGGCAAGTTGTTGCACTGATTAATTGTTCTAACTGTCAAGAAATTTCTCCTTAGTTCTAAGGTCTTCAATCCTTGATTAGTTTCCACCCATTGCTGCTTGTCCTGCCCTCAGGTGCTTTTGCAAGCCAACATATTGTTGTTTGCGTCATACCAACTAGAAGTTACATATAAAACCAGTCCTGGATGTTTTATTTGCAATAATAAAGTTCTTGAAGTCATTAAAAACGCTTTGATGTCATTGAAGGTAACATGAAAGACCTATATAGCTACAGTAAGACCATAGTCTTAAGATCATGTTCCCCAAATTATAATAATGAGCTGCTCATGAAAAGTCCACAAGCAAGAGATGAATGCCATCATCCTATACTTAATTATCCAAATTAAGTGACTAAAACAACTATTTCATGTTTTGTATCTGGGAACTCATTTAAGTAACTATAAAAGCTAACCATCACCCTTTGCAATGGCGAGCCAGATCCTTTTCACTAGAGATCTCCATAAATTGAATTCTTCAGACTTTTGGCATAGTAGTAATCCTAATATAAAATATATCAAATCACTATCTGAATGTGGAGATGGTAAGGAAGAAAAAGAGCAGAAGTGTTTGCTCTCAAACCAAATGAGTATTTTTTAATACACGAGTAATAAAATCATGGAATTCACAAATCATATTTTTTCCAGGAAAGTATTATAGCTAGGTACTGGTAAAACTCTATAATGCTTTTAATGGAGATTGATAATATGGACAAGCATATATACTTTGCCTTGCTGGAAATAACAGTACAATGTGAGGCTAAAGTAGAGGAAAGCATAAACTCTACTTTAATACACCATACATAGATGTACTAATTTGAGAAAATTTGAAACTCCATTATGATACAACATCTAGGGGCTATCACTAATAACGGGAGAACAGAAATGCTGTCTCATGTTTAAGATCATAAGTATACGGGGACAAGTAATCTTGAAATAGAGGGAGACGGAGGGGGGTTGTGGGGTTATACTTGCAGAAGGAGATGCCCTAAGAAGAAGCATTGGCATTCTAGATTATACTGTCTGTAGATAAATATAGCAGAAAAATTGAAACAGAGCTCTTCAGAATAACTGCTATGAAAATAAAGTAAGTGGTTATAAGATAAAATGAGACAGTTTATGGACATTACAGCTGAGTTTTGATATTTTCAGTGTTTGGCTGATATTTCTAGACTTTGGAAAAGCTAAAGTGTGATATTTGTTTTATGTAAAATATTTTTATCCTGGTTTTTAATCATTTAAATTCTATAAGTGGAAATTATTGGAAATTATCCAGTTCTGATGTGATACTGTTTTGTCTTTCTTTGTGATTTCAGCCAGAGAAATGACCAGAGGAAAATTCTTGAACATCCTGGAGAAACCCAAAAAGTAACTGAATGTGTACTACACTTTAAAAAAAGCAGCAGCACCTTGTTATTTCAGAACTTCTACAATTGTCCATATAAGCTGAAATGAAAGGACCAAACATACCGAAATGTTCATTGTTTCACCTTTCTTTTGGGGATAACTGTTCTGGACTACTTCAGCATTGGCCAGCATCAGTTCTCTTAACCTCCTGGCTGCAGCTGATCCTGCCCTATTTACCTTAATGAAAAGAAAAGGACTCATTTTCTCATGGTTGTTGCACACAACTATAACAATATGCATCTTGTGATAATACCTTTGCCCCAGAGCAGTACACAACATGGCACTTCTGTATGTATGTCCATCCCACATCATTACAAGGCAAGCACTTTATAATACCCCACTACTGGACAAATGCATAATTTGAGATGAAAACTGACTAGTGTTCTTTAATATAGATAATCCTAATTTTATAATTGTAGAAGTTAGCAATTTATATTGATTTTTTTTAGGTACAAAGGCTGCAGAAAAAAATAAGGATTGTATCATTCTTGCATGTTCGTGTAATTTTAGATATAGGATGGGACAGGAGGTTACATTCCATCAAGTTTCTGTTTGGTTGGTTTTAAGCTACCTAAATGTGACTGCAGTGGAAGTGTGAAGAAAAAACTAAAGAAGATAATAAGAGGGGGAAGAACACTTATATGAAGAAAACATGTGTCCTGTGCTCAGCATAATAATTTACTCTAATTCAGCTTCAGATCTCTTAAAATATGTCTAAAGGCAAAATAAATTATCTGTCATATCAGAATTTTCCCAAAAGCAAATATCTTTTTAGGCTACCCATTTTGTATTATATTCATAGCTCTAGAATAAAGATACCTTCAAATTGGATTTCTCTTTCAAGTATACATAAAATAAGTTTTGTACAGTATATAGAAGTAACAAATTATATATTGAAAAGCCATAGTTTCTCATTGAGTCTCCTTCTCCAGAAATACTTTTTAAATAGCTGTCTGGCAAGACACCAAGTCAAAATCTTTTCCTTGCATTGGTTTCTCTACAATAAAGCACTGAGTAGAGTTTCCCTGAACCTGGTACTTGGATTTGTGAGGTATGGTGACTTGGAAATACTGAAGTTGAAAGTGTCAAATTAGGGAAAGTTGTGCCACTTACATTTGGGGAATTACCAAACTAAAGTTAAGCACTTTTACATCCCATTAAAGTGATGTTACAGTATCTCCTCCATTGTGAAATAAGCAGAATTAAGAAAGGCCCAATTTTGGATTTGGGCCTGCAAATGTTTTAACAAAACCTTTTTTCTCTGTGAAAAACAAGAATTTAATATTGGGTTGTATATCAAAAGTTTGATTTTTTAAAAAAAAGTTGACATCTCAACAAATCTTTGAAGTTTTCAACGTGCAACTGTATACTATTCAAGTTGCTGTAGTGGTGATGCAACTTTGGAAATGTAAGAATGCAATATAAACAAGAAAATAGTATGCAATTTAATACATACTGTAAATGATGGCCATTTTCTGTGTTCTGGTAGTTTGTAAATTACATGAGTAAGATATTTCTCATGCACAGCAAATCAGCCATATTTCAATTTTAAGTTATATATACTGCATTTTTTCTAGAACAGAGGTTCTACATTAGAACATTTTAATCACATACCAAACATCAAATGGCAATTCACAAAGTTTGCTCTGTCAGGACATTATATTTTGCAGGCCTGAGTTTCAGATGCGAAAATATTAAATCCATGCTAATGATGGCAAAACTATAAATGATGAACAGCTAGCAAAAAAATATTAAGAGCAGGAAAAATGTGCTCACTTGCTCAGACAAAAAGTTTGCTTTTCAATGGTAAACTAATATTTATATTTCTGTTTAGGAATACTGAAATTGTTACATTTTTTGTTTGTGGGTTTTAATATATAGTAACTCAAAGTTGAGCATTTTGAAATATCCAAATGATTGAAGGATGGGGGAGAGGTACATTTTAAATCTCATATTAAAAACAAAGTGGTTGACTTTTCCTGTATTATAATCTGTCCAAAATATATTTGGTTATGGACAACTTACAGATAAGATCCCTACTGCCAGGATCTGACTAGTTAACCCCTTTTACGTTTGAAAACATTTCTTTTTATTCTAAAAATTTGTAATTCTGAACATATACCAAATTATAGGTATATGCTTTAAGTAGAGATATTTATATTTTTAATGCATAGATATGTTAAATATTTAGTAAAAATGCTCATCAGTAATTTGTATGTTACAATTTTGTGCTTTTGATAGTAAATAAAAAGTTACATTTTAAAAACATTCCTGTGAAATCTAGATTTCTTAGATAAATCCTAGACTGACATTATGCATATTTATGTGTTCAGAATTTCTGTTGGATTTGATGGGAGTTATTTTAATTTGATTATTAATAGGAGGCACCTTGCTGGTTTATGTAAGGTTTGCTACAGACGGGTTAAATATCTTCATTCTTTTAACAGAAAAATATAATCATCTCAAAAAGCTGTTTACTAATGTTTTTATTTGCATTTGAGATATTTTATGGTTCAATATTTTTTAAAAAGAATAAAGCTTTGAAAGCAGAAATGAAAAAAGAATAAAACTCAATCCTACTGCAATTTGAATAGTTTCCACAAACAACTGTATTTTTTACTTTTTGATTTACTTTTTTACTTTTTGCACACTTCCTTCTGATTTAACTCCAGTGACTCAGTATCCTTAGTTCAGGTAAGTATTTGTAAGTGAAACTGCAAAGAGTGGTATTATGAAGTAAAATAAAATTATTTTAACTTTAAACTTAAACTAGTCCTCATGAATAATCAAAAAATATTTTTGGAGTAGTGGCTCCACAACATAGGAAAAGATACAATTCAAAGTACAGTAAATGAACATCACCTGAGTTGAGACTTGAAATAAAAAAATTAGCTACTTCATAGAAAATATGTCTTCTCTTCAAATCTGTAGTATATCATTTCATATCCTCTATAGTTCTTGGGTGCTTGCATTTAACTCCAAACTTTTTTATTTTGTATCTTAACATTCAGGTGTTATACTTAACTGATTGCTTTCATAATCCTCAAAATAATTTGTTTATTTCAATTGAGCCTTTTTAAAAAAATCATTTTTTTAAACTAACTATCATTTAGGGTATTTAAATAGTTGTACAAGGAATTCTCCTTCAGGATAACTTCCATTCCCATGGCCTACAATGAAAATATAGCTTTGTTATATCACATGGAAAAGGGGGAAATATCTTATTAATTAGCAATTAATTCACTCTAATTTTAAATATTCAGTAATCATATTTGCAAAGTGTCACCAAAGGATAAAGTTAATTGAAAGCTTTGCTTCGCATTTCCATTCTTTAATAAGCTTAGAGAATAAGAGATGTGTGACAAAAGAAATGTATTGCCTTCAAATATGTCCAAAAAATTTATCCACATAAATTTTAGTAGCATGTGATGTTGGTAATCACTGTGTTAAGAGCTGAAAATACAGAACATGGCAGACATTTGCCTCAAAGTTTTTAGTAGGTCTTCTCTTTCTCTCAGCTGATCCCAAAGAAAACGGGATGACAACTGACTGTTTTGATAACATCAAAGCTTGTTCCATTCCATTCCTTTTGTTTTGTTTTGGGTTATTTTATTTAACATGCACATAAGATCCTCTGGCAAACTGATACAGAAATGCTAACTGAAGCTTCTCCATAGTTCTGTTTCTACTAAGTATTACTAAACATCATGGCTATATGTCTGGAAGTTGAGTCACAGCAAGTGGACTTGTTTTCTTTTTTGGTTTGAAACATTTTGCTAATTATCCAAGTAGCTTCTTTAGTCTGTGTTCAGGATAAGCAGCAAAAAACATTTCAAACAAAAAGAAAAGTCTACTTGGAGGACTGAGAATAGTCATCAACACCATTCCAGGATAAATAGCTCTAACATGAGAGGAAATCAATTTGCATTATATCTTTGTTGTGAGAAAAAAGAAAAACGTAAATAAAATTTGAAAAATACATATAAAAACTCCTAAGTAGCTTAAGAAATCTGTGCCACTATTTTCTAAGCCAATTAAAATACCATTGGAATAAGTATGGCATGAATAGAAATAAGAGTGATTTTTCAGTCTTGGCAACTTTAAAATGTGGATTTCACAAGACTTTCACATGCTGTCTGGGGAGTTCTGGGAGTTGAAGTCCATGCATCTTATAGCTGCCAAGATTGAAAAACACTGCTATAATGCAAAGGACTTTCTGGTCTTCCAAATCGTTTCTAAATGGATATTATAATTTAGAATTATTATAAATCTGAAAAAATTATGAAATCTAATTCTTATGTATTCACATAGAGCATTTTTAATCATTTTATAACTTCCTTGGAAATTTTAGCATCTGAAAATCCCAGGCAGCTAATGTTTCAGATTAAAAACAAGATAATAGTGTAACATTATTGTACCACAATTGAGGTTTGTGCCATACAGGTTCAAGCAGTGGTGATGGGAAATATATTGCCTACCCTCATTTAAAACATCCACTGGACTAAATTCACTCTGAATATTCTGATTCACAATTCCATAGAACTCAAAGTTGCTGTTCATTTTTCAATGTTTTTCTTGAAAAGAAAAAAGACACATAAGAATGTAAGAACAAATAGTTCATTAAATTAGAAATTTAATAGTTTCTGATATATTAAATAGATTCTTGTATTATTACCACACATTTTAAAATAATCCAATGTAATGATTGTTTGTTTCATCTATGGGGTTTTTTTTTGTTTATTCTCCCCTCCCAATCCTAATCTCTTCCACAAGAAACTCTAAATATACTTTCTCATAGTAATACCTTTGAAATAATGCACAAATCTTATTTTTGCTGGTAAAGTCTGACTCCTTTATATTTGTGTTAATGTCCTAAATATTTTAATGTCTATTTTCAACCTTCAAAGCAATTATCCTTACCACATTTTTGTTACTTACCTCACACCCTAATAACTACCAGGAGTACATAACAACTAGGTATCTGATAAAGTAAATTGGAATCTACAAAAGTTGATGTAAAAATTATAAAATCTCTGACATGCTCTAAGATCCTAGCTTTTGCATGCATACAACAGACTAATACAGCTGTCTTCACAACATAATCGGAAGATTATGAATTCAGTTAGTTCCATCTTTGTTGACAATTCTCATAATGGGTCCACTTGGCTCCTATTTTGCATAGTTTTCAAAAACAAAGATCATTTATTGAACAAGATTTCAAAAACAAGACCATTTATTGAACAAGTGACTATAAAAACACAACTTTTGTAGGACAATATGAGCAATATTTATTCAATTTTATAAATTGTGTAATTTCTTTTTAGAAGCAGTACTTGTCTCTCAGAATCATCCTCCACAAATTTCTGATATTTTGTCATTATTAATACTCCAGAAGAAATGTATAATTCTATTTGCAGATAACATAAGTATTTGGACTAGAAAAGTCCATGTTGCAACCATCCTGCTTACAATGTTAAGCCCCTGTCACACTGCACCAACGGATGGAAAGAGGATGTAAAACGGAGAAAAACACTTGCCATCGTTGGTTAACGCGATGCTTCCGTTCTGTACTCACTGCCTCCATTTTGCTTTCCTCTCTATCCGTCCAGCATCCGTCTATTGACATTTCATTCCGCTCAAAGGTTTTGAGCTGCTCAAAACTTTTGAGCGGAAAATGTATCCAATGCGTCCGTTCTGCATCCGCTAGGCATACGGGGGACATCCGTTCTGCATCCGTTATGCATCGCTATATCCGCTAGGCATCCGCTGCGCATTCGCGCAACTCGCATCCGCTCCAGCGGTAAACGGACACAGGGAGGAAGCGGAACGACGCGGAACGGATGCGCAGCATTAGTAGCACGGACGGAGAAGGATGAAAGCGGATGCAGCTCGATATAAAGCATTAAAACGGACCAAAAGGTTCGTAATAGGGGATGTATCTCGATATTTAGGATGTCTGGAGGATCCATCCGTTTTCATCCGCTCGGCTTCCATTCCGCATCCGCTTTCCATCCGCCCTGCGTCCTCCCCCTGTCCGTTCCTTTCCCGTGTTATCCGCTCTGGTTATGAAAATTTTTGCCCCTTTTTCAGAGCAGATAACACGGATGGAGGACATTTTTCTCATCCGCTGTGTCCTTTTTACAAACGTTTTGCATCCGTTGGGCAGTGTGACAGGGCCTTTAGCTTCTGTCTCCTTTGTCACCCATGACAATTCAGTTAAACATCAGCCTTTGTAGTAAATCCATTAAAAACAGTTATTTTTTGTAAAATGATATCATGATTGTGGTCATGAATACAAAATACAATGTGGTAAAATACCTAGCAATTTGAGTCAAAATTTAAGAAAGTCTGCATCATTAAACAGAAGACAATGGAGATTGATCGAATTGAGTATATCGTTAGTTTCAAAATACAAAACCTCAATTTTTGTGTAAAAATTCCTCTGTATGTGTTAGCCATTCCGTAGTTCCCAGTTCATAAGTCTCCGTCCTTGTGGACTACCACATTTCTATGTGTTCTAATTGTTTTCTAACAAAGATGAACTTATCTAAGCAACAGATGTGCAGTTGCCCTGATAGCAGAAGCTGTGTAGCATTTTAATATTCCACACTCATGAGGACTTGGTCACAGGAGTAAGCCTTAGTCCAATTTCCAGTAAAATATGTATGGTAAAATGAAAGGAACAAGAGGAGTGAAAGAGGCAATAAAACAATTGCAAGGGATGAAAAATGTGGACTGATGGCTCAAGAGTGGAGGATAAATGGGAAGGGTCAAGGACCAACTTTACCCTGGCAATAACAAATTGATGTCTGGCATGCTGGCATGTGTCCCTCTGCATTGTTGTAGTCAAGGGGTTCTTTCCTCACTGCCTGCTCACTCTCTTTTTTTAAATGTGTTGTATTTATACTACAGGGCCTGCTGGCAGTTGCTTGTTAGGGGAATTTTCCCTGAAGTTGGACCCATGGTAAGAGCTGTGTGAAGCGGAAGACAATTAGGGGCTTATTAGTGTCCTGGGCTGACATGTAACTTGTGTTGCTGGGACTTACCAAAACAGCGAGAGTCTTATGGGCAAGCTCCAGCCGAGAAAAGACTGAGGGATTGTCTCACCTAATTAGAGGGAATGGGCCTCTTTATGTTTGTGATTCGGTATGGTTGTCTGATCGCTTTTCTCTGGCTGCTGGCTCAGACCAAGCTGGAAGTGTGCTAATTAGAAGAGAAATTGACGTAGTGATCCTGTCAGCTCTTGTTACCGGCAGGGACAAAGCAGAATATTATTCTAAAGCAATGTTTTGTAAGTGTCCCCCTTCCAGCTCTCATTAGGAAAAAGGCTGGTGGATGGGGAGGGGAATCTTCCTTCATGGACTGGCTAATGGAACATAAGCACTTTTATGGTGCTAATTAACAGGCTCATGGAAAAGCTTCAACCAACACTGGTAGCCATTGTGTCCTGTAACTCTGAAATCTCAACTGCCTTCTGAGAGGAGCAAGCTGGTCATATGAGGGAAAGTAATGCTCCAGAGAAAACAAGCTTTTGAAGAGTGAAGTCTCTTTCGTGAAGAGACAAAACCATTATAAATGAACCATTATAAGAACCATTATAGATAATGGAAGAACCATTATAAGATGACTAAGACATGGGTGAGTATAAAGAAAGTCTCCTGATCCAGGAACACATCGCCCATTCCCAAACCCTGTAATCAGTCCAGAGAGATAGTGTGATCTGTACAGAGATTGTTTAAGAGTCCAAGGGCCAGAACGGATGCACTACCACTCTCCCAGCTATGTTGGAAATAATCAAATAGTGTGGTCAGTGCTATCTCAGTACTATGTTCCAGCCTGAAACTCAATTGAAAAGAATCTAGATAATCTGTTTCCTCCAGAGCTCTCAGTAGCTACAACCCAACTAGCTTCTGGACCCCAGTTTCCCTAAATTGTTCAAAACAATTGGGTCCAGCAATGGTGTCTTGGAAGGAAGAATACACCATGATTTCCTTCAAGACTTGTACCTCTCTTCTCAAGGAGGTTGAGAGCTCTGCATGGGTTCAGCGAGAGGGGACAATGATCTAAGAGATGTTGGGTTTAACAGTCACAAGGATAGAATCCACTTCCTAGCTGTGCAGAAATACAGAATATTGATAAAAACCGTCTTCAATCTGTTTGGGTCAATACAAAGGAAAAAGAAGGACATAGCCATAGGTGTATACCAGTGGAGGGATTCAATTTTTTTTACTACTGGTTCTATGGGCGTTGCTTTCATGAGTGTGGTAGGAGAAGGATACTGTAAAATCTCCAGTGATATCTGCCGGTTCTCTGAACTACTCAAAATTTCCCCTACCGTTTCTCCAGAACTGATCAGAACCTGCTGAATACCACCTCTGGTGTATACTATAGGTTACCCAACCAGAGGACATAGATGCACTTTTTGCTAGTCAGTTTAACTAAGGTCTGCAGGAACCACACCACAATAGCAATGGGAAACTTTAACAACCCTGACATCAACTGGGAGTCAAACACTTACACATAGTGGAAGTTCTAACAGGTTCCTGACAAACCTAGCAAATAACTTGGTCTCCCCAAAAATAGAGAAGGGAATTAGAGGGTCAGCAATATTGGACTTAATTCCCATTAACAGAGATGAAATGATAAAAAGTGTTGAAGTTACAGAAATATTCAACATTATGCAAGCACAAGCAATTGAACAAAGTCAAACTAGAGACTTAGACTTCAAGAGAACTTATTTCAATAAACCTGGAGACAGCTTGAGAAGGATTCCATGGATGACAATTCTCAAGGGGAAAACAACCCTAGAAGCTAAGGAAACTTTGAAAAGTGAGGTTATAAAAGCCCAGTCTAGTACAATTCAAACGAAGAAGAAAAATAAGAGATATTGAAAGAAACCAGGATGGTTGCACAAAGAATTCTCTTATAAACTGAAAGATAAAAGGGAAAAATATAAAAAGTGGAAAGAGGGGCACATAATATAAGGCAGAATATCAGCAAATAGCCTGAACCTGCAGAGATGAAGTCAGGAAAGCTAAGGCTCAAAATGAACTAAGGCTTGCAACAAAAGTCAAAAATAACATCTTTCTTTCAACATGTAAAAAACAAGAAAAAAGTTAAGGAAATCATTGGGCTATTAATGGAAAAAATTGTCAAGAAGGTGATGAGCAGCAGGGAGAAAGAATTGGTTAGCTCATGTTTTGCATCTGTCTTTACACAAATGGAAAAAACAGTCCAACCTATTGAAAAAATACTGTAAAATATAGATTAGGAATGCAAATCAAAATAAGCAAGAAAATGATAAGAAAATGCATATTCACTCTAGATGAGTTCAAATCACCAGGTCCATATGGATTACACCCCAAGGTTCTGAAGGAATTGGCAGAAATGATTTCAGAACTACTGAACCATATCTTTCAAAGATCCTGCAGCACCAGGGAACTACCAGAGGACTAGAAAAGAGCTGATGTATTTCCCATCTTCAAAAAAGGGAAAAAATGGACCTGGGAATTATAGACCTATAAACCTGACATAAATACCTGGGAGGATTCTGGAAAAGATAATCAAGCAATGAATCTGCAAACATCTAGAGGCAAAGTTGTAACCCAAAGCCAACATGGGTTGTCAAAAAGAGATCATGCCAGACAAATCTTATTGCATTATTTGACAAAGTGACAATATTAGCGGATCAGAGAAATGCTGTAGATATAATTTACTTGGACTTCAGTAAGGTATTTGATAAAATAGATCACAACCTACTACTTGAGAGATAGAAAAATGTATTTAGACAGCATCACCACCAGATGGATTTGTAACTGGCTGATCAACCACTCTCAATGTATAGTCCTTGACGGAACTGCTTCTACGGAAGTACAAGTCTTAGGCCCAGTACTCTTCAATATTTTCATCAATGATGTAGATGAGGGAATAGAAGGAGAATGCATCAAATTGCAGATGACCCAAACCTAATGAAAAGAAGGACTACGGGCAATATGATTGCAGTGTTCTGATATCTAAGGGGCTGCCCCAGAGAAGAAGGGGTCAAAGCACCTGAAGGCAGGAGAAGAAGCAATGGATAGAAACTAATCAAGGAGAGAATCAAGCTAGAACTAAGGATAATTTTACTGACAGAACAATTAATCAATTGCCTCCAGAAGTTTTGGGTGCTCCAACACTGAAAGTTTTTAAGCCGAGTTTGGACAATCATTTGTCTGAAATAGTATAGGGTTTCCGACTTGAACAGGGGATTAGATTAGAAGACCTCCAAGATCCCTTCTGACTCTGTTATTCTGTTATTCTTCAAGAGATACAGAAGCAAACTTTTCTAAATCCAGCTAAATTAATAAGACACTGCCTCCATCATCTTGACTAGCTCACTCCACCCCAGTCAGGGTCCAGTTGCAAGCTAGTTGAAGTGACTTTTTCTGCCAGAGGTTTAAAGCAGGGGACCCCAACCACCGGTCCCCGGACCGGTACTGGTCCGTGGATCATTTTGTACCGGGCCGCAAAGCTTGGGTGCCGCCATCTTGTTTCGACGGCACTTCTGGGTTTTCGGTTGCTTCCAGGTTTTTGGTTGGAAAGTGCTTCCGGGTTTTTGGTTGGAAAGCGGCATTTGGGTGCTGAAGGAATCCTCGCGCCTTAGTTTCATCGAGGGGGGGGCAGCTTCGAACGAAGAGCTGTTCCGATGGTGGTGGAGTCTCGCGTTACTCAGGTACCGGTCCGTGGAAGAATAAATAATTGTGAAACCGGTCCCTGGCATAAAAAAGGTTGGGGACCACTGGTTTAAAGTATTCTTGACAATAAGCACCAGTTAATCTTGTTGTCCATTCCTTACCAACAAAAAACAGATCACCATTGGTCAGCTACATGAGATTGTGAGAGGAATGGGAAGTAATTATATTTTGCTCTTCTTGCTGACTGATTTTACTGACATGATGTAACTCCTACTATGGGCTCTTATACATGCTTGATCAGATTAACCTTTCATCTCTGTAGAGGGCATACAGAATTGTTTTGAAGGACAGTAGGAAGATCCATTATTAAGGCAACTATTAGAAAAACATGGCTTGAGCAAGAAACATAGGTAAGAAAACATTTTGGCCTGAGCCATGAAAGTACTTAAGAAAACACTTTGTCACAAATGTGCATGAAGATAAAGTGATGGAGGAGTAGGGTTACTCGATGTCTGAATAGGAAAAGGAGGGCACAGATAATTGGAAAAGAGAACAAATGGAAGGAAAAGGAGGACACATTAAGTATTACACTAAAAAAACTAACAGAAGGGAATATTTTTAGCTCATGGTTGAACTGTGGGGTCCTTGGTTTCTGTGAGTTTATGAATTTGGTTGTTTTCTTGTAGCCATTTCATTATCAAACTAGGTAACTTCATGAATGCCATAAAGGGAATATAAAGAGAGCAAACTTCACTCCCTTCTAGTACTGCTGACGTTATCCAGCTTGATAATAAAACATCTGCAAGAAAACAACCAAGCTCAGAGAACACCAAGAACCCCACAAATATACTTATGCCTACAGGTATATACTTTTTTTTCCATCAGAATGCCTGGTCTTTCAATTGCAAAATTTTTGTTACAAATCTTTTTAAGAGCATGTGATAGCAATAATATAGAACACAATAAGACACATTTTTCAAATGGTGGCTTTCCAGTCTTTCCTTAAAAACTTCCAGTGATGAAGCACCGACAACTTCTGAAAAGCAAGCTGTTCCGCTGGTTAATTGTCCTCATTGTTAGGAAGTTTCTCCCCTTGATGAATTTCCATCCATTTTTTCTTGCCTTGCCTTCTGGTGCTTTGGTTGATTGAAGTTGACCCCTTCTTCTTTATGACAGCCCCTCAAGTTTAAAGGACTGCTGTCTGTAAAAACAGTCCAAACAAAACAAAATGGACAAAAAGTCAGACAATATTTGATTTTAAGGTTATGTCTGCCAGACAGATGATATGAGGACAAAAAAGAAGGCACATCTTTTGCCGGACATATAACACTTGGGAGTACAGTAGGGTAGAGTAGAGTAGGGTCGGGAAGCATGTTGAAACTTGCAAAATTGTTACACAGCTTTCTAATAAAAGATGTTTAGAGTCGTATGGCATTTTGTTTCTTGATTTATCTACCTTATAGGGCTGACAATCTCCCTCCAATGGCGCTGTAGTCATATTTTACATTTCATCTTCTGGAGCATCAAAGACAACCAAAAAGCTTCCCAGATTTGTGAATAGTGAGAGATTGCATGGGAGCAATCTATTTCATTCAAAGTTCCATCAACTGTTCATGCCAGGCACAGATTAAGGCCACCAGATTAGCAAGAAAACCTTCTTGAAATCCCTCAGGAATGTTGAGACATCCGGGCTGGGGTGAACCAACCTAATAGGTCATGCCTCCCTGAGGAGAGGGCAATGCCAGCAAGTTGCAAAGCAATCAGTGTAATATGATGGTGATTTAAAAAAAAAACATCTAGTGAGCTATCTTAAATATGGATCAGGTCCATGGATGCTATCTTAGTCAAGAATTCCTAGGCTGCCCAGGCTTTACACAACTCAGAGGAAAGTTAAAATTTCTGAGGATTATCAGTTCCAGAATTCCACTGCTGACAAAGTGACAAATAAGCAGCTCAAGAAGAGTTTTTGTTGTGTAGCAAGGAGGCGGTAGAGCAATAACAAGCCTAACTGCTCCCTACCTGCCACATTGTTGTCTCATCACTGCTGAAAGTCCTTGATAGTCATGCTCAGGCCATAGTTTTCTATTGTACAATTGTCAAGGGTTTAATGATAATAATCCAAAGGCTCTCTTAGATACTCTACCCAATCTGTTATGCTCTGAATGACGAAACTCCAGCCCTGCCTCTCCTCCAGCATGGTTGGTATTTATTTATTCATTTAGTTTCATTACATGGCTGCTCATTTCACTCAATGATTCACATAAAAGAAAGTACAAGGAAGATGGCAACAGTTATTTTCCAAGGTTATAGACACTAGGACAAAGTATATGAAAAATAAATGCAGGATAAAAATAACAAAAATAAATTGCAGCCACCTGGATTTTGTTTAAATAAAGAGAAAAAAAGTTCTAAAGGTAAATTATGCCTCTGCTCCTTGCTTCCTGTCAAGCTGATTGCATTTCAGTACAACAAAATACATTATAAAGTTGCTGGTCTGAACCTTGTAATTGCAATTGTATATTCCTGTAGCTGTGGATTAAATGGTCTTACTTTTGAGCAGATGCATGAGATAGAAGGAAGGCAATACCTTTACTATCCAAGGTCAGTAGGTATTGTAGAATAATTTCTAATTAATCCATTGTTTCAGAGTTCTAGACAACTAGTGGCTACTCAGTGAAAGTGTCTCCAAATTACTGCATTTACTTGAGTGTTTATATTTTTGAGGCCCTAAAATAATATATCTAATAAGAACTAAAAACATGAAGTACAACAACAAATACAGTGAATATTAGCAAATTAATGTTGGGAAGATTTTTAAATATTCAACTGGAATCTACCTTCTTGTAACTTAAATTTATTGTTCCATGTCCTGCACACAGAGAACAGATCTTGACTTCTTCCTAATGAATCCCTTTCAAGTATTTGAAGACTGCTGCCATATTCAGTCTTTTCTTTTCAGCCTAAACATTTCCAACTCTTTCCATACATATTTAAAAGATGTTTCTAATCCTCTAATCATTCTTGTTTCCTTCTCTAAACCTGTTCCAGTTTGTGTAACTCTCCCTTAAAGTGTGGTATTTAATGAATAAAGGGAACAGAAATGGGCAAAATATGACACCCAATGCTTGCTGTTGATTGCTCTCATAAGAATTATCAATATGGTTATGAAATTCACTAATGATACCTCATTTGGATCAAATAGAACAGTTAACTCTAAATTGTTTTCCAAAATGGAAATTAGGGAATTATCACATGGAAAACTACATTATTTATATTTTATTTTAATCATGTGCACAAAAGCTAGATTTACCAGTACATATATTATTTCTTTCTGGCATTTTCTATATGATGTCATTGGAGTCCCTTCTGAATGATTTATTAATATATATTTTAGGAGGGGACATGGTGAAAATGCTCTGCCTCTTCTAAGTGTTAAATTAGTAGTTTGATCACAGATCAAAACTTCCTTGGAGGGTGTTTCTTTATGTAATTGGTGATGGTAACCATTGGAAGATCTGAAGGACCAGATTAGGGACTGATTACCATAAAGAAAATCTATTTATGTGGTTGCCAGGAGCTGACAAGTGATTTGAGGACATATAATGAATCCATTAATTAGCATGAATAAATCAGAGAGATATAAAATGTTGCATATCAAATTAGAACACTTTTAAAAAGGGGGAATTGTATCTATTTTATCCATATTGATTCAAGAGGATGGTAAAAACAACCTGAAAGCCACCAGTTTCAAATCCAGATAATAGGAAAATACAGGCTTCTGTTGAATAGAACACCAAGTGAAATATAAATGGATGAATGTGTTTTAATGAACACTTGAACGTTTAGCATAATTATATTTAGGGGAAAAAACTAATAGTAAGTCTTGTAACACCTTAAGATAAATGAATTTATTTGGGTTTTAGAGCTTTCATTTCAAGTATTGTTAAATTTATACCATAACAAATGTATTCATCTTTGAAATCCTTCTACAAAACTACAGAAGTGTTTAATTCAATTTATATGACTGCCCATCTCACAGAAGCATCTCTGGGTAGCTAACCCATAATACAACACAACTGTATTATTAGATAATACAGCTAGCTGATTAAAATATTTGAAAAAGAGAAGGTTAACCTACATTTATTTTAGGATAGAGAAAAACAGATCATATGAGCTACATTAAGTTGTAATATTGC
The DNA here is from genome assembly GCA_004320025.1 of Laticauda laticaudata. NCBI lineage: Eukaryota > Metazoa > Chordata > Lepidosauria > Squamata > Elapidae > Laticauda > Laticauda laticaudata. Next base: position 178,855 of record BHFT01002215.1, read on the forward strand.
CTAGATTGTTAGTCAGCTTAGTGTTGTTTTCTGCTTAACTTCATTCTCAGAAAACAAATATGCATTTGTTTTTAACTTTACAATAGGCATTCTGTAAAAGTAGAGGAGTGCCACTTATAATGAAGGTTATACATCATACAAAATACATACATGGCCATCCATTCATATAGATTACATCTTAACTTTACACCTACTACCAGGGACACTTACCAGATTCATAAAGAAAAGAAAACTCCTTTGTGGAAGATGGCTCCTCTAAAGCATAACTTTAAGGCCCTGTCACACTGCCCAACGGATGCAAAACGTTTGTAAAAAGGACACAGCGGATGAGAAAAATGTTCC
>BHFT01002218.1:0-24114 GCA_004320025.1 Laticauda laticaudata
ATATGAATGACATAATTAAAAGTAAGATTGAGAAAACTAAGGGAAGGGAAAAATTATTGAGGAAATGTTAAAATAGTAATAAGATATGGAATCGAACACAAAGATAAATATGAAATTGAATTTGTGTCTGTATGGAGAAGTGATAACCCGGGACCATGCTATTCTAAAAAAAAAGAAAAAAGAAATTTTACGATCGTGGTCTCTGGTCCGTCTTTGACAGAAACACCACTGGAATATAAAATATTTATAATGAGAGTATTTTTGATTATTAAAAGTAGGGAAATGGAAATTTATTTAACTACATAGGTAAACTTTGGCTAAGTGGAAATAAACAAAAAACATGATTATGGATTGTATTGGAATATAAAGTATTTATAATGAGAGTATTTTATTATGATTAAAAGTAGGGGAATGAAAAATTATTAAATTGCATGGGTAGATTTTGGTTAAGTGGAAATAAAGGGGAAAAAATGAAAAATATGGAATGGTTATAGGAATATCTTTGGAATAAATATAAGATATAATGTAGATTGGTGGGATATACCATTTGGATCCTAAATATAGTAGTCTCATTTTTTTTTTATTATATATCAGTCTAGAGAAAGTTAAGGATGATAATGATGTATAAAGTAAAATAAAATAGGTGGTAAGCTGAAAATGGAAATAACAGGGGATAAAGAATTGAAAATATTTGTGTGGATGAAATGACATACATATTGAACTAATTTAATGAATTGATTTAATGAATTAAAATATGAAATGGAAATTTATCTAAAGATTGGTGGATGATTGGAGGTGATGTTAAATATGATAGATGGAAATGTAGCTATGATGATGTATAAATGTTGTAATCTGGAACCACGTTGCTCACATGAAGAGATGTGTAAAAATAAAAATAAAAAATAAAAATAAATCTATATTTACTGGGGGTTGATATTCATAGCAGTACTGTTTCCATACTTAAGAATCAAAAAAAGATCTAAGTCTTCCAATGAGGCCTTCTCAATATAAAAACATTTAGGTTAATGTTGAAGTAAGGTAAGTGAAATATGGCAGCTGAAGTTTGAGGAAAGCTATGTCTTGTGCACCTGATGCTTTCAGGGAGAAGAAAATGACTTAGTTTGACTTACTGCACTTCACATTTAAATCTTCTGAATTTGAAAACCCTCCATCTGGCTTGGATTAAGCGGTCTCATGCACATATGGATGAAAATGTAGATACAATATGGTCTGTGTTTGCTTTCAAAACATAAACTATGCAAAATTAGTAATTGGATGCTAGCTCTCCTCCTCACTCCCCACTCCCAATTTCAGATAGTCCAGTAGAAAATATGGGCAATGTACAAGCATGAGGTAAATGCTAATTTTTTGTTTTCTTCGCCCAGTACTAGTATGTTCCTGCTATAAGTTGTAGCAAAAAGGAAGTTGCCACAGCAATCAATCAAGCATTATGTAGCCTATAGCTTAGTTTTCATAAACAGCAGATGAGGTGCTAAAAACTGTCTCTGGACTATACTGTGTAAAGCTGTAAGTAAAGGAATGATATAATAAAATGCTATTCTGTACATTTGTCTTTTCTTAAAGAAAAAAACTGCATTAATTAGCAACTTAGGAAACAGAAAGTCGGTCAAGAAATACATCTTCCTGAGATGCTAACTTCCTAAAAAAAATATTTGTGCATGCTTTCAAGTTAGTGTTGACTCCTGGAAACTGCCTGGACAAATCCCTGCAATTTTCTTGGCAAGATTTCAGAAGTAGATGGCCATTCTTCCAAGGGCTAAGAGAGAGGGACTCATACCTAAGGCAGGAGTACAATTCACGATTTCCTGGCTCCTAGCCCAGTGCCTTAGTCATTACACCAAACTTATTAATGTACTTATTTTATAAAGATACTGAACTTATATTGTGACTCTGGGCAGAGGCCATTATCAAACAGTATAATCCAAACAATACAAACCAATTAAAATTAATTAATTAATTAATCTATTTATTTATTTATTTATTTTGTCAAGCAATTATAAGATGACAGGTATAAGTATAAACATAGTTATGAATACATGAAATGGATACATATAAGAAACATAAAAGAAACAAAAGGAGAGAGACGGTAGGCATGTTGGTGCGCTTATGCACGCCCCCTACAGACCTCTTAGGAAAGGGTTGAGGTCAATAGTAGACAGTCTAAGGTTAAAGTTTGGGTTGGGAAGAAACCGCAGAGTTAGTAGAGTATTCCAGACATTGATACTCTGTTGCTGAAGTCGTATTTCCTGCAATCAAGTTGGTGCTAACCTTGAGTTTGTATCTATTGTGTGCTCTTGAATTGTTATGGTTGAAGCTGAAGTATTCATTGACAGTAGGACATTGCAATGTATGATTTTATATACCATACCTTAGATCAGACCGAAGATGCATAATTCAAGTTTCTAGTCTAGAATTTCAAGTCTGTGTCATAAGGTATTCTTTCAACAAGTAGAGGAGTGGAGACTCTTCTTGTGAAAATTTCTGACTTTCTCAACTGTGTTAATATCAGATACGTAATGTGGGCTCCAGACTGATGAGTATTGGTCTAGCAAATATTTTGTATGGCTCTAGTTAGTAGTGTGATATTACCAGAGAAAAAAGCTACGTGAGATTGTTTAACAACTCTTAATGCCTTTTGGCTGTTTAGTTACAAATGGGCTCTAGCACTTAGATCATGAGAGATGAGTACTCCAAGGTCCTTGACAAGACTTGGATAAGCAACAAGTTCTTGACTATTCAGCTTGTATTTTATTTTCTGAATTTTTGCCAATATGTAAGACAGAGCATTTATTTGTTGAAAATTTGAAGTTGCCATTTGTTGACCATTCTGATAGAGAGTCAAGATCTTTTTGAAGAGTAGCAGTATTGTCTGTGGTGTTGAATAGCTTTACATCATCAGTGAAGAGAACACAGTGTTATTAATATGATCACAGAGTGCATTTATGGAGAGTAAGAAAAGATTGGTCCGAGCACACTGTCCTGGGCACTGTTGACATGTACACAATTGATGGGATGCTCCCAATTTTTACCATTTATTGTCTGTTTGAGAGGAATGCTTCTACCCAGTTATGCAGGTGTCCAGAGATACCATAAGATTTTAGTTTTAGGATAGTTTGTCATGTACTACTGAATCAAAGGCTCTACTATGTCAAGATGGCATCTATTGCTTTGCCCTGATTGAGTTGTGTAGTCCATATGTTTTTGCAATGTAAGAGTTGCAGATTACAGTATAGTGTTTTTCTGAAACCAAATTGTTTATTGGAAAGTAGGTTGTTTGTCTCTAAGTGGAGGATGATGGATTAGTTAATAATTGCTTCCATGACAGGTGTTGCAGCAAATAAACCAAATAAAAAATAGACCAAAATAAATTAAAACATTAAAAAAAACCAGAACAATTGGGAAAAAAACTATGTAGAGTGCATTCCAGTTAACCATCATGTAACCATCTAACAGGCTCAACACTTTTAAGGAATTCCCAAACCAGTTGACAAAACCAAGTTTTAAGAGCCTTCCAGAAGGCCAAAAAAAGTTGCTTGCTTTTCCTTTATAGGATCTGCTGACGTTGGAAATATGAATCACCTGGCAATCCTGAATCTCATTCCTCTTTTTCTCTCTCTGTTGTGCCATTTTTAAAAATTGGGATTATTTGAACTATTCAAGAGCAAGTTGATCCCATATCATTCTTACTGTAACTTTGTGTATGGAATCATCCTTATTTTTAAGTAATCTACAACAGTCAAATATTAGTTTCAAATCTCCTTCTGCCAAGACTTGGTGACTTTGGGCCAGTCACTCTCTCTCAGCCCAATCCAACAACCCAATTGTTGTGGGGAAAATAAGAGGAGAAAGGAGTATCATGTGTATTCGCCACTTTGAGTTATTTGTAAAAATAATAAAGGCAGAAAATCAATAGATAAATAGAGGGACAGACAGACATTCCCTCAGTAGCTTGGATCAGCTAGCCCATCGAACTACCTCACATGAAAGCTCTGGGAGTAGAAGGTGTGTGGGATCCATCAAATTCTGCCCTTTAAAACTAGCAAAAGAGTCGAAAAATGTATTAAATAATACATGGTTGTAGTAAAAGAAAAAGAAGAAGTGGGTTATAAATATCAAGACGTAATTGATGGGGCATTTTTCCTCTCATCTTTTTATGACAAGAATCATTTTAATCTCAGATTATAACTGACCTCTGCCATAAAAGGTTATACATTAATAATCTGAGATTTGGATAGGATTGAGTTTTCAAATAGCTCCTTTGAGCAACTCCTCAATATAGTATATTTTATGACAGGACTTTGTTACCATATCTTGAAGAATTACCAAGGATTGGTACCAAGAACTGTGTTGCCTTATCTTGAACATAAAAAATCATGTCCAGTTTTATTGTTTTTGCTAGTTCCAAAAGATCTCTCTTTCTCCCTCTCTCATTTCTTGGGGACATACCACAGACAGATGTAAATTGCTAAGGTCAATTAAACTGATGTAGCTGTGCTGTCATATACGTGAAAAGAAACCTGCTAGCATTTTTCTCAGTTGTCACCGAGAACAGTGTCAAATTTGTGCTCCGTTTTTGCACAAAAGGAGCCCACACAGCTGGATTTTGTCTTGGGAAACCTTCCTTAAACTGAAAGCCCTCACTATGGAAAGGAACTGGATTTTTCTTACAAAATTAGAGATTCCCAATGGGCTGAAGTATAGAGAGATGAAAAGAAATGAAGGAGAGAGTAACAATAGGAGAAGCCCTTCTCCCCACAGTGATCCTAGTGCAAACAGCTATTTCTCTCTTGCAATTTGAACTTTTAAGTATGATAATCTGCTAGCATATTGCTGACCCAGAAGGTTTTTTTTTTTCCTACAGTAATTCTAAAGCAGAAAAATCTTCTGTGAATTTTAAGCAGTTAGACCGAAGACCGTCAATCTTGTGACAGAGGAAGCAAAACAATTTAATTTGGATAAGAGTATCAGTGAAACAAATGTACAAAATATCAAAGAAAAAAAAAAGGGTCATGGGCCAATGAAATAAAAAGGATTCTGGGAAGATGAAACTGACAGCTAATTTGATCGAAAATAACCCACATTGCTTGCCCTAATTCTGACCCTGGTATCTCGTGACAGAAGAGCAGGGAGCCAAGAAAGGCCATAAAATGAGGGTTATTAGAATCACACATTTCTTAGATAGGCAGATTTGGAAAAAAAGAGACAGAAAAGTTTTCACAAACATTGCAGTTATTCCAGATATTGGGACTTTATTTTCCCCATATAAATCTAATGTGAGAAAACACAGACTCAGTCAAATGTAGGACACAAGAATATTTCATGACATGCAGCAGAAGATGGTGCTATCTGAGGCCATCTACTAATAAACTATCAAGTGTTAAAGTAGAAAGAACATATAAGAAGAATTCCTGTTAAAGGCAGAGGATCTACCTGAAATAGAGAGCTTAGTTAGTTCTTTCTTGCATACGGTTCAGATACATCTGTTAAGAAAATATTTTACCAACCTTGCTATGGAACTCAGTTAGCTATGGAGAGAAGAAAAGGCTGTGCCATGTAAACTAAATTTGCACACTTCTGATGCATTTTTTTCCTGTTTTAATCTGTAATAGAATTTTTTAAGTAAAAAAAGGGAAACACAATTTTTGTCTCAGAGAATGGCTAAAGGATAAATACTTTATGGGTAGTAATAAGCATAAAGCAAATTACTACTTGTCTTAATTTGATGGTTTCATAAAAAAAGCTCTCTTACGTATGTATGTGTGGTTTATGGTTATGCTAATAAGGTAACTAAAACAAACAAAATGATGGATTTTTATTACAGAGATTTGTCAAGAGATTTGGGGAGGATTTCATCCTATAGGTGGGTTGGGCTAGGTACCTGGGGTGGGAACTTGAAAAAACATTTTTTTCAACTAAAATATACTTGTTTTTAGGTGTCATAATATAGTTTTGGTGTGTTTCTCTTATAAAATTAGTGAGAACAAATTTCTGACAATTTTCAGCAAGATCTCCAAGAAGACAGAGAATCTGGGTGCTAATACGTAGCTCTGAAATTATTAGCTATCCTCCTCAAGCTATAACAGTTCATCTTTCTGATACCAGCGTAGTAATGTAAAATAAAATATTAGCTAAGCTAGAGCTCTGTTCAAACGTACAGTTAAATATATTGAAAAAGACTGGTTGGGTGCAAAGGAAAGGAGAATGAAGACCAGATTGGATATTAGATGTTCACATAGGCACTATCTCAAATTGCAGTGGAAGGAAATAATAATTAGGCTCTATATCTCATTTTTGATAAAGCATAAAAACCACTATTATGACAAATTAATATGAATACAATGTAGGGTTGCTAATATTAATAATGACAAGCTATATTTTTTTCAAAAAATCTGAATGATGATTTAGAGAAACTACCAAGAAAAGAAATTATTTGACACCTAATTTTAAAACTGGAAATATTTTCATGATCATAAGTGATTAGTTTCCTTTAAAGTCCCAGGGCATTTAATATTCTAAAAATGTAAACTAAACTAAACTAAAAACAGGTTATACATTTTGTATATAAGTAAATGTAAAATGTGTTAATTTAGTAGAATTACCTGAAAGTTACAAAAATTAGCTTTGCTTTCTCCTAAATCTAGAACTGATGATTTAATTCAATAGCTCTAAGGTCACTTGATCTACCTGTAATAAAGCCATCTTCATCTACAATTTAATCATGGATGAAAAGAAAGATGTGGGATACATTATCAAAATATGGCTCATCAGATGCGACATATCAGCCAGATTTATGGTACAGCATTGGCCTTAACAAAAATGTAATGGGAGATTAGTAGTATTTCTAATGGCCACAAGAAGGTCTGTGCTGCAGATGGATTGATGTGTGTGCAGGCAGATGAACAAGGGATACTGTACTTATATCATTTTCTCAATTATATAGTAGCAATCCTGCTTGGAATCAAAATTCTTGATTCTGCATAGGACAGAAACTATTTTTTGGCCTTGTCAGTGTCCTATGGTGAGACGTATTGATTCTACTAGATCTTTTTGGAAGATTTTAATATCATCAAATATAGTATCTTTCTGGACCATCTGCAATGGTTAGGAACGATTGGAATTTACAAAGATCTGGGTGTAAAAGAACACTGCTAATGTAGAAACCTGGGACAAATCCAACAATAGCTTTGAATGGGGTAGTGCTCCTCCACAAACATGGGATGATTTTGGATTTACCAGTTCTGCTAAAACAGGATACTGTGGCTAGGATGAAGATTGCTCAGCTTTGACTGGTACATTAATCACTGCTATTCCCAGAACTAAGAACAGGAACTAATTATTTCTCAAATTACTATAATACATTCCATATGGGAGTGTAAAACAGCAGATCAATGTACCTACTGTATGATGGGTACATGTATGATTGTTTCTGTCATTTTATTATTTCATTTATTATTAATATTATATTACTGGAGGCTTTATTGGATATTGCTTTTGTAAACTGCTTAGATTTTTTAAACTGAAGTGGAATAAAAAGCACTTGTGATAAATAAATGGTTTGTAAATAGATTTCTTGGATCTTGAAAGGGTACTTCATTCTGGTCTGATAAATGTAGCTCAGGGTTGGCATGAAAAAAAAGTTTAATCAAATTATAATTTATTAACTTTTTTTCCAAACTGTGCCTTTTTCAAAGGAAATTACATACATGGGACTTCTTCATTTTAGCCAAACAATACAATGAGAAAAACTTGGCTTGATGACTCTACCAATAACATGACCAAAGTATTACTTGATTAAATAGTCACAGTTAAGAGTACAAAAAATATATCACTGAGATTTGTATTAAACTCTTTATTCAGCCAGAGGTTTATTCAGCAGTGATCTTGGCCGGTTATTATCTAATCTATTTCACAGAACCCTTACAGCTCTTAGTCTTCTTTTCGGTTTTGAAAACTTGAGATAAAATCTTGGTTTGACATAATTATATTTTCTCCTGTTGCTGAGAGACCAATAAACTGCTCTTCCTAAGAAATAAATACTGTGAATTCAAAGTAAACATAATTACTATTATTTCTCTCCATGTCACAGATAAAAAAAATATTCTGAGTGTTATGGAGCAAACAGAATATTTTTGAAATTAGCACAAACATCTTTACAACTAATTAATCTATTGACCATAATAGTGCATGCATAGATTTTCTTTTAATTTATTAGTGGATATTAAACTGAATCAGGACTTTGGATCCAACTTTTATAATTATGTGATTATTATTATATATTACATTATATTTCCACATTAGCAGGATATTCTATAGGAATGTCAGAAGAGATCTAATGACTTACATCCCATCCTATATTGATTAATTGTACAGAAATCCCAACAATTTTGACAGGTTTCAAGTATTCTATGAAGACAGTGGTTACAGAATATGCAAAGGTCATTCAAAATGGACAACAGCATATAAATGTTACTAAGTGATGTGATATCAAGAGAGAAGCCCAAACTGTTTTGTACATTACATTATAGTTCAAACTGCTGTATTCATTGAGTAAATAGACATAAATGGAAAAATATCAACCAATTATAGGCCACTTGGGGAGGGGGTAAACTCCAGTAATATTAAGATATATTGGTAAGCCACAAAATATTTTAATTAGCAAAACAAATCAAATGGAAAAGATTCCTCAAATAAAGCTTTAAAAGTGATACAGTGTGTGCTTGACTGCCACTACTAATTATGTATCCATGTAATGTGTGTTCAATTTGGGCTTATTTAAATAGCAGAAATGCTCATTAGCTTTAGTGTATCTGTGAAGCCTCAGTAAACAGTTTAATGGTATTTTATGTTTAACCAATTTCATAAGTTCCTGTAATTTTGGTGTTTGCAGCTCATTAATGTTATTTTTGATATGTATCTTATAGCCTTCTTTCCCTGAAAGCTGGTAACATACTTTTGACTGCACTTAGAAAAAAATAGTGATTTTTATCTTAAACCTTTGCTTGAAAATGACAATGATGACAATAACAAAATACTAGGAATAGCATTATCAACAAGAATTCCACAAACTGGCTCAATTTATTTCCTTTCCTTTAAAGACATGAAGTAAGTTTGGGGAAGGGGGAAGCTAGGACTCTAAATTGTTCTGGTTTCTCTTTATTAGGGAATTAATAATATGAAAAGGCATACTTAAGAGCCTTTCCAATCATATTTGATACAATTTTCAGCATCATAATACAAGACAAGTTCATCAAAACCATCTTCTCAAAAATTGTGGTGAAAATACTGTCCACTGTCTTAGGCTCTCTGAGAGAGGAAATTTCATCTTTATTCCAAAGATGAAGTTTATTGATAAACCAAGGGAACCATAAAAAGCATATGTAGAATGATTACCATCATGGATAACAACAGTTCAACCAAGAAACTGACCACCATCCCTAAGCCACTTGGTTCTATCCCAAATCTTGTTTTCAGTCTGGTTGTCCTCACATATGACCTTCTCTGGAGGATGGACAGAAGCAATGGGTTCTGTTTTTTTTTTTTTCCTTGTTTGATTCACAAGCTCCTAGTATCATGGTATTTTCCAGAAATATTTCTGTGAGATCAATTGTAATACTGCTAGTGGAGACAATATAAGAGAATAAAATGCTTCTGTCTGGGGCTAGACAATGGTTTCTGACTGTGCTTTGGCATCCTGGGACTCTGATGGAGAGTGATGCAAAATACTACATTGTTTCAAATCCAATGTAACACTGAAGGATGCCATGGAGAAGATCCTGAGAAAGCCATCCCAAAACCACTGAGATTATAACATGTGTAAACCATTGCTGCGGTATGAATAGGATTGTTTTGCTGGTCCTTTTCCTTCTTTCAATTTTTTAATTGAACATTTTATTTTTATATTGTTTTAATGTATGTTCAGTATTTTAATTGTCGATGAAAACAACTTCAGATTTATACAGGAAGGAAGAGGAGAGGAGGAGGAGGAGGAGGGAAGAAATGCTTAATTACAAGGAATTTATTCAAAGGTAATTATTCAGAAATGAGTGGTATTTATGGTTACTTAGCATTCGGTGAACAGGAACTAGTATTTAGGATCTCTGGTGGCCAGAGCAAAAAAGCCTACAATTGAGAGCAGCTCATCACCTGTTCATTAGAGAGGCATGGATTGCTCACCATCTGTTCATTAATGTCAACGTAACTTCCAGGACTCAATATAACTGGGTTTTTTTTTTTCTATTCCTAAGCATATCATGGTGATTGACCTACATAGGTTTTCTTTTTAATACTTCCCCTAAAGGACAGGATATTTTCCTGAAAGGAACACAATTCTGATTGTAAAATGAACCCTCACTTCTGTTTTAGTTTAAATATATATTTTTCTTGCAAAAAAGAGGAATGGTCGCTGGATTTTTTTTTTTCCTGTTATATTGTTTTGCCACGTTCTGCCTCTGGGAACGAAAAGTTAAATCCACTCCCGGCAATATTCATACTGATGGAACTACATTACATTTATCATTCTTCCTAATATATGTATGTATGTATATATGTATGTATGTATGCATTTATTCTAAAAACACTCATCTGTTATTTGACTTTTATATTATCAGCTCCAGGATTGTAATACTCAACTGCGATTGATCTTTGTTGTTTTATAATAGCTTAATTAGCAGAATAACATATTGTTTCTCTACTCAAATGATGTTGCAATCATTAGGGTCCTTCTCATCTCAATAAAGTCCAGGTTATTTATATTGGTTTCCTTATAAAAGACTAAACACTTCTGTATCCCAAATATAATATGGAAGATAGATTTTTTTCTATTTGCTTCTTTATCATAAGTAAAATACACTATTCTGCCTCAGGTCTGGTACAAACTTAAGATTTATCAATGGTTTCTTAGCAGGAGCATATGTGGTATCAACTCCTAGTAAAACCTGGCAAGCAATGATAAGCTAGAACTCCGAGCATACCTATTCACAAAGGAGAAAAACTCATTCTTCTACCACTATTTGGAACAGGAAAAATAATTACAGAATAATCATATTGTGCTTCAAAGCAACTGTCTAACATAATTCTCACCAATGTGATGCAGGTTTTGAAAAACAGTCATTTTAAGCAAGTCCTTTCAGTTCCATCATCCTTGAAAAGTAACATCAGTGATAATTATGCACATTTTGTCATTTCTAATGGGAGTTTATCATAAAAGTTATTACCTGTGATACATGTTTTCTGTATCATCCTGCTTCCTATTTTAAAGGAAGAAAAGCAAAGAAACATAACATTTAGGATAACTTTAGTTTTGGACTGAAATTCTAAATATACCTAGTGTTAAATATATTACATTTTTTTTTCTTTTTACAACCATGTAGTCCCTTATTTCTGGGTAGAGTTGGGGCTATTGGCTGAAAATGGACATTTACTGGCTGGATGCCATTCCTGATGCCTAAGTGGAGTTCACAGATGCTTTTTCCTTCTGCCCTAAGAGAAAAAAAAAATCTCCCACTACCTAGGATTGAATTCTCAACCTTCCGAATGAAGTGACCTTCACCACTAGGTCACGTCGTTCAGTTAAATTAAATTAATTAATTAAATTAAATTAATCAATTACACATTTTACCTAAATATATAACAATTATATGAATTGATCTATGAATATCAATTTAAAAAAAGAAACAGGAACATCCAAATCATAGAAGTAATAATTAATCATATGTTTCTGTATGATCCTGGTATTCTCTACCCCGCAATAGAAACAGAAATTGTTTGTAATTATACATCATATCAGATTTTTTTGAGTGTGCCCACAAAGCTTTAAGTCAATTTTCGAGGCACCCTACAAATTAATGTATATAAACGTAAACAAAACAGGCAGATCAATACCTCAATAGAGAGGTATGTTGCTACATAATCTGGGCCCTATTTCAGAGTTATTTTCTTACCTAAACTGAGAAAAAGAATAATCAAGAGCAGGAAACAAATAGTGGGAGCTAGAGCAACTTCCAACTTCAAGGAATCAAGGGATTATGAGAGTGGCTGGGAAACTATCATAGAACACTCAAAATGTTCCATCAAAAGCCTGGTAGAACTGAAGCAACAGCAGCCAGCAACACTGAAGCAGCCAAAATACATCCCCAAATTTCATTCCTTGGGAGTCATGGGTCCTGGATTTTGGGCACATTCTGGAAGTTAGCTTATTTGAGGTACCTTGATTCACACTTAGTTGGTTAACTTGGTTACCTTTTGATGCACCATTTTAACCAGTTAAAGGTTATAGGAGCAATAGTTTTAATAGTATACAGTTATAAATAACTATTACTAATGCAATGAATGGCATTTTAGTAGCAAATATAGTACTCATAGCAATCAGTAGAAAATTGAAATGGAGAGGAAAAAAGAAAATGAATGTTTACCATTCAGAAATATATTGTATATTGACCAAACTAACAAGCTATTTGTATTGTGAATATTATTTCATTTGTTTCATCTTTTTAAAGCTAATTTACATTATGTATTTTTAAAGCTACTTATAAAGACATATTTATCATTTAAAATCACGATGTTTTCTTTTGTGACTGATTAGAGCACCGTGAACAGAAAACCAGTACAATAGCCAGAAAATTAGATCATGTAATACAATTGCCACAGCAAAGTAACAATAGCAATAGTACTTAGACTTATATACCCCCTTCACAGTGCTTTTACAGCCCTCTCGAAGCAGTTTACAGAGTCAACATACTCTGCTGTCCCCAACAAACTGGATCCTCATTTTACCCACCTCGGAAAGAATGGAAGGTTGAGCCAGTGGGACTTGAACTGCAAAACTGCTAGCAATCAGCAGTCAGCACAAGTAGCCTGCAGCATTGCATTCTAGCCACTGTGCCACTACTCATGGAACTACATGATATGCTAGAAAACTAGTATATGGCAGAGAACAATATTTTCTGATGGGCTGTGCATAGAGGCCCTTCATAAAGTCATAATATATCTCAGACCCAAATGTCTACACAGACCCAAATGTTTACTACATTTTAGTAAACATCCTAAAATGGTTTCTGTTTACTAGGTTCCAGTAAAAAAAAAAAATGATTATGGTAAGCCACAACATCAATTTGATCCTCTGCAACATATCACAAAGTTTTTTTTTAATGAAAGCTGAAGTTTAATCATGCTGCTGGATTCAGCATTAGTTGCTGTGTTCACCCCAAGGCTATAATAAAAGAGGGTAAGCAGAGGAAGACTACTAAACTGATTGATATTGCATTACTGCTGGATGAGAGCAGTACTGCTCTCCAACAATACTGCTGGATACTAGCAAAGTAATATGGTAAACTTTCTAAGGAGTATTCAAGCTTTTCAAATATGCTTTTATAAGACTTAATTAAACTTCAGCGGTCAAAACTTCTATTAAGGTTCAGATGCTTGTATCTTTTATTTTCAGGCACCAGCCCCAAATAAATAAATCTTCCTTGAAACAAAAAATGTTGGGGCATCTGGGAGCAAAATGTAAAAAGAGAAGAAAGGAAAGGAAAAAAGAGACATATTACATCACTCTAAAGGTCCATCATTTTCAGCATTAGAGCTGTGCATTCATTGCTTGATAAAAACAAACCAAATGAAAAATCCATTTGATTTAATGTTTATTTATTCTGAAAGAGCATAGGAAAATGATTACAGATGAGTATGCTATGTAGGTCTCCCAAAGCATTTCCATTTGTATATGGGATTCAGATTTATTGTCCTTTTTGCTGACAGAGAGCATGACTCTAATTATCCCAATCAGTTGCCATTGTATATTTCACTTAATAAGATAAAAATCACAGGTTACAGAGGAGTTCTTTTTGTCCCTTTCAGCTTCCAGATCTAGAACCTCTCTGGCAGGGGCTTTTCTGAACAAATACCATAATACTGTGATATTCAGAAATACAGACAACGTACATGTGGCCCTCCAGGTGTGCTTGGAATGTAATTCCCATAATTTCTTATCATTACTGATCGATGGGAATTAGAAGTTAAAAATAAAAAAGTTGCCTGCCCATTTTTTGATAAATGAAGCTTATTGCAGTGATGTCAGTACACAGCTTTGATCCGCTGCAAATCAAGTAGATCCAGCCAGAGACAGTATAGTATAATCCAGAGGTCTCCAAACTTGGCAACTTTAAGACTTGTGGACTTCAATTCCCACAATTCCTCAGCCTTCATAATTTGGGGATCCCCTGGTATAATGTAACAACTGAGGTCTTGGTTTTCATTTAAGAATACTTATGTTCAAGACACTCTTTGAGTAAGGAACTCACTGAAAGATTTTGAGACTGTTATATCATAGGACTGTTGTGGTGACGGTAAAATTAAAAGAAAAATTATTTTCCCTCAAGTTCCCAGAGAAAAGACAGTATTCAAATGTAATAAAATAAAAAAGAATAAAAAAGCTGGTGATATCTATATCTCAGTTTGAAGCAAAGTTCACTGAGATAAGTGGGATTTCTTCGTCTTCCATATAAGATTATTGAAGGTGGTAACATAGTAAGTATGCTATCCATGAATAAAGTAATAAAAACTATTGGCTACTTTAGAAAGTGGTAGTCTTTCGCATATATATTTTTAGCTATTTGAAATGTGTTCATTTCAGATGTTCCAACATTTGGCTTTAATAAATGAAAGAAATATCAGGGGACAATCCCTCTAATTAAATGTCTTTTAAGCAATGAGCAAAAGAGCATATACAGGTAATCCTCAACTCACGACTACAATTGAGCCCAGAATTACAGTTATAAGTCTTGAGGTTGTAAACTGAGCCATCCCAGAACCAGACACATTTTTTTTTGACATTTTTGGGGTGGTCATTAAGCAAACACTGTGGTTGTTAAGTGAATTCATTTTCCTTTATGGGGATTTTTTTAATGGAAATAAACCCAGAAACCAGTAAAAAGCATCGCAAACTGTGATCATGTGATTGTGGGATGCAACCAACCATAAAGTGAGCTGGTTGCCAAATGTGTCCAATCAGGTGACTGTGGAGGATGCAGCAGTTGTAACTTTGAAAATGGTTCATAAGCAGCTTCATAAGGAGAACTATCATAAATTCAAATATTCACTAAGCTACCAATTGTAAGTTGGGGACTACCTGTAGGCTTAACTTTCCCTCCAGAATAGGAGTGTCAAACTCACATCATCACGGTGGTATCACATGACAAACCAGGACTTTTTTCTCCTTCGCTAAACTGGGCATAGGCATGGCCAGTGTGGGTGTGGCCAGTGTGCGATGTATCTGGCCCGCAGACCAGGAATTTGACAGCCCTGCTCGAGAACAAGGGTTGTCAACCTTTTGGACCTCAGGGACCACCAAACTTACAATTTTAGATCCTAGGGACCACAAACTGGTTCTCTGGGTGTGGCTTAATTTGTCGATGTGGCTTGGTGGTCATGTGACTGGCTGGGCATGGCTTGTATGTAAATATAAATATTTATATAAATAATTTTTTTATAAAAAAAGAGCAACTTTTACCCAAAATTAGGCAAAGTAGGCAGGCAGATTGAATTGCTCACAGAATCACAGATTCATTCAAAAATTTATCTATTTGCCATTGGCTAGCTCAGTCGGTCACATAAAATTTGCAAGCAAGCAAACTCACAAAATTAACTCACAACACACCATGTATGTAAATATTGAATTTTTTATAAAAAAAAAAAAGAGCAACTTTTACCCAAAATCAGGCAAAGCAGGCAGATTGAGTTGCTCACAGAATCATTCAGAGATCTATCTATCTGCCATCGGCTAGCTCAGTCTCTCAAATTTGCTTGCCGTGAGTCTGCGCTGAATTTGCTTGCAAGCAAACCTTCAGTCCGAAGGGAGGTTCAGCTATGCTTAAAAGCAGAGCCAGAGATCTAAAGACTAATTAGAAAGCAAGCAATCCAACTATTTTCTGCTTCCTAGCTAATCTAAATCTCCAAGCACAGCAGAACAGATGATGGTCAAAAAAAGGAAAAATAGAAATTTAGCAGGCACGTTTGCTGGGTAAGTAGTGAGTGGGCAGGGAAGGTTCCCATGGGCCATATGGGCAGTGCAACCCTTTGTTTCTGTGCAGCATGGATTAATTGCTTTGGAGGAGTGCTCTGGGGGTGAGATTTCTCTGGGGCCCACCAAAATGGCCCACTGGTTGGCGACCGCTGCTCTAGAATGTTACATACTTGACTGGCTGATTCATAAACCTTGTGACTGAGAAATACCTTTAGGATCATTTAAGGTTGAACCGAAGGCACTAATCACTATATCTGTTCTCAGACGGACAGTTTGCTCCTTGTCTTCATTCCAATTTCCATCCTCATCTTGTTCAGTACGGAGAAATTCCATAGCAACAATTTTTCCTCCTTTTATTACAACCTTCTGAGGAGAAAGAAAAGGTAGGAATTCACACTTTTCTTCCTTTGCAAGCTCCATCTGGAAAACAAAAATAAAAGTATGAATATTTCATACAAAAATATTTAATATATAATTGTAAGTCTTATAATTTTTCCTTGCATTTTTTCTATAAATTCTGACATTACATTAATAATGTTACATTTGATGAAATGAAAACAAATAATATGTGCCAACCAGTTTTCAGGAGGAGTGGTGATTTCTTTTAGTTATCAACATCTGTTAAAAGACTTTTAACTTTTAAACTACGAGTGAATAGTTTGATCATATGAAAAATGATTGTTATACTTCAGTTCTAAAAAAGAATTAATTAAAAGAAATCTATCCAATCCTTTGTATTTGAAAGATAAGAACTTCTAACTACTTTTGCTGATTTTATTTTTTCAAAATATTTTGAATTAATATATACATATTTTGAATTAATAAGGTTGCTTCCACTATGACAAATGAGTGGCATATTGGCTTAGTGGTAAAGACACTCACCTCCTACTTAAATAGTTGAGAGTTCAATTCCAAGTAGTGGCAGATGTTTCTCTCTTATAGGACAAAGAAAAAAATCTGTTGCAAAATCCAAGTAGGCATTAGGAAGGGCATTTGACTCATAAACTGCACTGACTCTATCCCAAATTAAGGGACTACAGGGTTATAAAAAGGGAATGGTGCTGTCCCACAGATTATGGGTTTATAGTTTTTAATAGTTGCATTGTTTTGAATGATTTTTGTGTGTGATTTTTGAATGATTTTCTGAGTGTTTTTGTATTTATAAGCTGTCCAAAGTCATGGTAGTGAGATGGGTGGGCTATATAAATTTAGCGAATAAATAAACAAGATAGTTTAAACCAGTACTTTTTCTTTCCTTACCCAAAACCACTTATCAGGAAGTTCTTTTTACCTAACATAGATAAAACAATTTGAATCAATTTAATGTTGTGATTGGGTCATTATCTAAAGAAAAATCACTTTTACTCAATTCTGGGTAATTTGAGAAACATCATGTTCAGACTTGGTTTCATCATGTGATTTATAGAGGGAAGACAGTCTTCATCTCTGCTTAAGGCAGTAAAGTTATTCTGGCCAGCTGGGATTATAAACATTGAATAGGGGCGAACTAAAGGCTGTTAGCATTTTCCTACCAGTTACTTGCAGCAACTGCCTGGCCAGCTCTCTGCTCTCCATATTAATGAAGAAGAAAAGGGAATAGAAAGGATGGTGATCCCTGCCAAGCAACGCAGATAAGATAAAGAAACAAAGTCAGTTCCCCCTTTTCCTCCATCTCTCTAAGCAACCAATTATTTTTCTTCCATAATGTTTTCTCATCTGGCGTGCTGTGAAAGGCCTGGCAACCGGGAAAGCATTTTGTTGCAAACATACAAGTTGCTAATTATTTCAGTGTTAACACAGCATAGAAAAGTTTTCAGGGGAAAAAAATGGGCATGTAACAAAAAAGAAAAAGAAAAGATGATGACAAATTGGGTATGGAACTTAAAATCTATTCATAGAAAAAAAAATGTGGCTCAGTGTGTTTCTTTTCACTTATGATGTGGAAGTTATATGTGCTAATAGAAAGGGTGATATATAATCACAATACCAATTAGGATACTCATAGTTAAAGGTGCTCTAATGGTTTTGTCCATGACAAAACCATTAGTTGTGTTCAGTCATATTCCATATGTGGAATTATTTGATTTTGCTGACTGAACTGTTTGTAGAGGAATGTTTGTAGAAGGTATTGGTTATATTATGTGTGGTTGTTTGTGTGTGTGTGTGTGTGTGTGTGTGTACGGATATAGATGAGAAGGGGAGAGAAAGAGAGAGAGAGAGAGAGGGAGAGGGGAGAAACTAGAGTTAATTAATATTTTAGGGGAAAGTTTGTCATTTTCGAACAATATTTATTCTCCTGTGATAGGAAAGTTATATAGACGAAGACCAGTGGGATGTAATTAGAATGGTACTGAATTAATTAATGTATTCATTATACTTGCTCCAAATAATCTTTCCCTAAATTTTAATGCTATGACAAACACTTCAAAATATGAACTGTGTATCTTGAAATCTTATTTCTTTCTTTAAGTTACCTTTCTCTCCCTTGTGTATCTATTACTGAAGGGAGTGGGCTATTTCCCCATATATTTTCTAGTTGGAGCATATTCAGTATCTCATTAATGTAAATTATGCAGTATTTCATGGTATGTAGCATATAAATTACAGCAAAGACACTTGATCACATTGCAATAATTAAAACTGAAACTAAAAAGCTTTAATGATAAGACAAATGATTATAAACTGCCAATCAGCAGCTCAGTGTATATCGATGTTTACAGAAACTGCATATTTAATTCCAAATTAAGTTATAGTTTGAAATATTTGCATTTTACTCCTAAATTCAATATTTTAATCTCCAAAGGTATCTATTATCTCACACAGAGATCTACAATTTCTGGTTAATCTTCAGTACATATTATTGTGTAATGCATTAGTGACTTTGAATTCTTCTTCAGACCTATCTCCCCAAATTCGGGGTGAAATCAAAGAAGAAAATGTGCTATATAATATCCTGAACTCCTGGAGGGAAGATAGGCTATAATTAGGACAAATAAAAATAAATAATATATGTATAGGTTATCCTTGACTTACAACTGTTCATTTATTGACTGTTCCAAATTACAACAGCACTGAAAAAAGTGACATGACTATTTTTCACACTGTCTGACTTAAAAACAGAAATTTTGGGCTCAGTTGTGGTCATATGCTGCGGATTACCAAGATTGTCAAAAACCACCAATTTATTTGGTTCATGAGCCTTGACTTACAGGGTTTGCTAAACTTTGATGTATTCAGGAAACTGGGCACTTTCATAATATCAGTTACAGTGTAGTTTCTTTATATTTAAAGAGTGTTTCTGTTCTGATAGGTAACAAGGTGAATTACGGTAACTCTAGAATGGACTGTCATTATCATGATGGATGATTCAAGTTTGATCAGTATCACCTTCTTCATTCATATTTTTTTTTCTAAAGCATACTCTTATGCACTTTAGTAAGCTTCAAAAAGCTAAGAAATTTTGGAAAGAAAAAACAAAAATGCCAAATTACATGTATGCTTCAGCCAACACATGAAATTATTCTACTACTGATCAGATCAAAATCTGTGAAAATTCACACTGATCAAACAGTCTGAACAGCCTTACCAGGATAGTCTAACAATAAAAAATAATAAAAGTATGTTGAAGGACTTAATCAGCTCTGGTCAATTTCAGTATTAAGCTCTGCCTTTATGTGTTCAAGTACATACCTATCCACAGATGTCAAATGGGTAGTTTATTCTATATATTCATCAATATATGATATGAAATTATGATATATGATGACAAATGGTGTAATTTTTTGTGTTTATGTCTGTGAAAGAATCAACATGACCAACACTTTCTGAGTTTGGTTTTCTAAGGGCTACATGTAGAAAAGATGAAGTGAGATATATCAGGGGTTTAGGATTGGATTGTTCCAACTCCTCTCAACAACATTTGTTCTTTTTGTGAAATAAATGGCATGAAACATGAAATAAATGGCATGAAAGAAGGATCAGGACAAGGAACAAGCACTGAAGGTGCCTTTGTTTGTAGGCCAGCTCTCATTCTACTGCGTAGGCCAGCCCTCATTCCACTATGTAGGCCAGTCCTCATTCCAGCTTTTTTTTTGCAACAGCTGTTATTTAGCTTTTTTTTTTTTGCTTTGTTTCTTTCTATTTCTAAAATCAGGGAGATGTTGCACAGACTGTGTGAAAAATAATAATGATAATTAATCAGCCTTCATAACTTTGTAAAGTATTTTTATTCATATGTCCCTCATTGCAATGCTGTGAAATTTACCTCTTCTGGGACAGCCCGTATATTAGTAAATCCTTTCCTGAAGACCACAAAAACACGTCGAGCTCCGCAGCGCAAAGCTGATGTTGCACAATCAAAGGCGGTATCGCCTGCTCCAAGAACAATCACGGTTCCCTGTATTGATGGCAATGAAGAGCGACAGCCGCATATTCCTGAATGATGAAAGGAAAACCCCATTTTCAAGGAGAGAAAAAAAAAACTATTTCTACATGACAGCTCAAACGACACTTGTACTCGAAGCAGTGTAAAATTGCATCTTGCCGTTTCCAAGCATGGAGAGTCACTATCAAATTATTCTGCTTCATTGAGAGTTTTATTCCCTCTTTTAAGATATGCTCATCCATGTAACTTCATAGTCAGTACCTTTGGAAATATTGCCTTCCTGTCTTGGCAGGAAATAAAGTATAATGCACTTGGAAACAACAAGAAGAAATTGTACAGCCTTGTCAGATTGAATGCAACTGTTGTGATGTTCAAAAAAATTAAGCCTTTGACTCCTCTCTTGTCAGCATCAAAATTATTTGAAGAATGAAAAAGGAAAAAAAAATCCATTTTACAAGATGTTCTGTCTGTCACTAGAGTCTATCTTTGACAACACCGGTTTCTCTTTCAAATTTTATCTTAAATAGTCTCATAATTCATGTTGTTTCAGCACCCATTTAGACCACATTTAAAAGGGAATTAGAGAAATTCAAGGAAGAAAAGCCTACTGGTGTCCACTATTCATAGCAACACCTTAATCTAAAAATCATTATGCAGGAAAACTGCACATCTATTCCCCATTTTAGAGCCAGATTGTGCCCGAAGTATCACTTCCTATTCTGGAACTTCTGGATCACCCCAGATGCATCACCCCAGAATGTTCAGATTAGTCAGTTCAAGGGAAATACCACATTGTTATAAACACAGGATGAAATCACTTATAAGAATTGTTGAAGGCATGCAAAGTTACTCTATCTGTGGGCTTCTGAAAGACACCTGGTTGATCACTGTGGAAATAAAAAACAGATTAACACAGATTTTTTCCTTCTAACCAGTGGAGACTTTTAACACACTTCTGGGGTACTTAACCATATAGTTATTTCTTATGAAACATTTCCCTAAACCACTGCATTATGTTAATAAAGTGTTCTGAACAGAAGACCGATGGGATATAAACCCTTAATTCCTTAAAAGTATGATTCTGTATGCAATGCAGACTAAAATAAAAAGGTAAAGGATTCCCTTGTCCAGTCATGCCTGACTCTAGGAAGAGGTACTCATCTCCCTTTCCTGGGCAAGGGAGCCAGGCTTGTCTGAAGACTGTGGTCATTTGACCAGGGTGATTTATATGCCGAAGGCACAGGGAATGCTGTTACCTTCCCACTTTAATGCTGTTACCTTCCCACCTGTTTATCTACTTACATTTGCATGTTTTCGAATTGCTAGGTTGGCAAGAACTGGTGCAACCAAAAAGTTGGCAGTTCAAGACACAATGGAGATAAACCTTAGTATAAAATGTCCAAGGTCACAGCCTGAATGTGAACAATGTTGTTCAGCAATATATGATCTTCATGTTTACAACTCAATCAAAATGTAATATTATTGTGGTTTTTGATGTAGTTCTAACTGTTCCAGATTAATTTCTCAGTTCTTTTATTTTAAAAAAGCATGATGTAGGAAAAAAAAACTTATAGGTAAGCTTATGTTTACTACTGCACCAGAAAATTAAGAAAAACTGGGGGGGGGGGACACTTTAAAATCATTCTAATGTTTTACTGTTTAAACGATTAAATAAATTACTGTAAGTCATGGATTTTCACAGCAAGAGTTTAGAATCTCAAATACCATTTTAAGAACAAAAAACATTAAGCCGACTCTGTATAAAATAAAAAAAGAAGTAAAATTTCTCCAAAATCATCTCTGGATCATTGGCTCCCAATCTTTCTAGCACGAGGGACTGCTGTCATGGGAGACAGCAGACTTCTTCCACAGACTTGGGTGTGTGTGTGTGTTGTTCCACACAACCTAGATCCCATGTATATTCAGATGAAGTTTTGCTCACTCATCTACTGTCCGGTTCCTAACAGGCTCTGCGGGTTAGGGATCTCCGCACTGGATACTCTTATTTTATAGCCACATTTATCTATATGAACATTGGATTTCTATATGCTAAATATTTCCTAATTTTATCTGGGAGGCAATTTTTTTGGGGGGGAAGAGGTAAAATATTTCTGGATCTTTTCTTCTATCATACCTACAGTCAATTAAAACAATATATACTATACATGTAAATCACTCAGCATTGTTGGAATAGTGCAGTATATGCTAGTGTACATTTTAGCTCATCACTGCAACAGCTATGGTAAAGATTTTTCATGTAGTCTTATCCATAAGGTGAATAATTTATATACATTATTACATAAGATCACTACCAAACAGAATAGGTTTTTGCCAGCATACAAAAGGACAAATATAATATTTAAATCAGATTAATCTGCCTGGATTGACAACTATAAAATAGATGGCCATAGAAGTATTTTAAATAACTACATAAAAAGATTGGTCTGACAATCACGCAAAAATCTGTCCGGGTACATCGGGTACAAGACCAGAGCCATAACAAATCTATAATGATTCCAAAGAAATCTTGAAATATATTGAATGGCCTTTATTGCTGATCTACTGGTTCTACATGATAGTTACTAACCTATGGAAAAAGTGAATACCTATTGGAAATCTATCTTTCCTGTGATTGTTCTTGTTCATATGTACTGAACTATTTTAATAGTGAGTCCTATACGATCACAAGGAAGCTCTACTGAGTTATGAATGGTGAAAGGCTATCTCCTGAATAGATACTGATTGCAAGAGATGCCTTGGGAGCCGATTGCCCATTGTGGGGGATCCCTTCTTGCTGAGTAGACAGAGATTATAAGAGGAATATAAAGTAGACTAGTCTCAGGCAACAAGCTCACTGAGTGAATAAATACAGAAACACTGAGTGAATAAATACAGAAAGAAAATAGGAATTTTAAAGAAAGTTCCTGAAAATGTTACAATCACAACTTAAGCATTTGACAAATATGAGATTCTGAGGAAGGAAGAAAAAAAAAAGAAGAAAATGGTGGCTTTCAATACTTCTGTATTCCTTTCCAACTCTACCAGACTGTTATTGTTATGTAAACAACCAGAGATGCTGCAGCTTGTTGGAAAAAGAACTACAGAATGAAAGACAAGTCATTCCTTCTCACTACTTAACTAAGTGAGTGAATGAAACCACATTCTATGAAATAACAGGACAACAGAGTTGGAAGGGACTTTAGTGGATGCAAAAGATATGCATAAAGGATACAGAGGACGAGCAAAATTTCGGGGGTGGCTCTGTCCGTTGTCATCTGCTCCAAAAAGCAGGTGAAAATTTGCATAAACAGAATGGAAAAGAACGGAGGTGGGTAGTATGTAGTGGGGATGTTAAAAAGATGTTCATAGGAAGCCAAATAGATGAAAGCGGATGGAAGCAGATGACATCTCCGAAGGGGTTCTGGGGGGGAATTTCGAAGCGGACGCATAGCAGAAGGGGCGGATACATAGTGGATGAAGCGGATGCATCACGGACACCTATAGGGAACAAAGGGGATGTCGCGTGGATGTATATCAGATGCAAAGCGTTCACTGCGCATGCGGGGAGTATGAATTGCGTAAGCTCCGCGGATATAAAAGGATGCAGCACGCACACCGTCAGCATACAGGGGAAAGACGTGCTGCTACATACATCTTGCAGGAACACCATGGTTCGTCAGTCAGGCAAGAAGAG